>JAQFZA010000011.1:0-153007 GCA_034695115.1 Desoria olivacea | reverse complement strand
CCCCTGCTTGCATAGACGGTTCGAATGAGCTATTCAAAGTTGACCTGAGAGGTCGGGAAGTATGGTTTCTATTCCATCTGAGCGGAGGACAGATAGATAGATAGAGATCATTCTTACAAAACTGTATATAAGATGCAGAGGAGCAAAATTAAATACGTAGAAGCTATCACTCTATCTCTGTCTCTGATGTTCTTCATTTTCCATTTAATCTCATTTTTAGTCACTCTCATGCATACACATACCGACGTACACTTATGTACATGCTAAACAACTTTCTTTCACTGCTAAGTACGGTTGCAGCTCATGTCTACAGAATACAGTCTGTAACTACGTTAAATGACTGAATCATCCAAAACTAATTTGCAGATTTAGTTATTACTCAATTTTCATGAATACCTACTTTTATTATAGGGTTTTCTTCCACAAGACAAGATTATGCAAAACATCTTAATATGTTATACCGCTTCAGTCAAACTCATCAAAATCATCGAACATTCTTCCTCAGCATTTTACCGGTGTAATGTCTATCATCGGCAACCTGACATATAATTCAATCTAGAAAACTGGAATCATTGGAAAACGAACTATTATGGGTCAAATATGCTTCATGCACATCCGGAGAATACAACGAAAGTCCCAGAAAATTCGTTCAGAAACTTAACCTGTTGATGGTAGACTATTTTGGATGTCAACAAAATTCTAGTTCCTTATAGCAACTGAACAAAACTCCACCGAATTTTTAAATTCCCACCAACTCGAACTTGGTAGCTTGATCGGGTCATCCAATGAAGTTTCATATATGCATATGCAAATTGCATCCATTGCCAATTTCACGGCCAAGGGTATAAGCGAAGATGGATACAAATGGATGAAAAGAACCCATTAAGTGTCAAAGGCTTGGTTTCAGTATTTTATTCATATGGACCGTATAATATTTGTCATACTCGTCATAGCTAGGTTAGTTGTGACCTATTAGGTTATGCCCTCCACCATAAAATGCCTCTAAAAGGGTAGCATTTAAAACGTCGTTGAAGACGGGCTCAAAACTATTGCCTCTATAAGGCTACCGAGTGCTGGGAATTCAAAAACAAGGGTACTTTATAAAATCCAAGATTCCAGAGTTCCTTTGCCAACGGTGACCAAAAGCTACTAATTTTAGAAAAGAAAGCATAGCATTGTCCACTACATTTGTCCCGTTCTGAACCTGTAGATGGATTTATTCTTCCTTAATTCCGAGGATAAAGTGATTCCCCATTTTCCCTAGAAAAATCGGACAAAAAAAATTCTTAATTTCTTGAAAATTTGAATTTCTCACAGATACGTCCCATGGTAACCATATTTTCCCACCCAATTACAAAGAGTCAACAAGTTGGAAAATTTCTTCATTCAACGAATCGAGAGGGAAGAGACCAGTCGCAGTTTTCCAATTTGCTCCGACAGATTTTCCGCCCGAAATTTTCAGCAAATCGATTGGGAATTTTTAGATTTTGAAAAATGGACTATCATGGTATTGTAGATGACCATGACAAGGTTTTCGTTCCATTCGTGTCGGGAATGAACGCTGAAGTCCTGAAAATGATTACTAAGGTTTGTTGAATAATTGATTTTCCAAGTATTTTAACCCCCCGTTTTCTACTTTCCAACCTCTGACCTTTGATGTTTTGCTATGCAGGCTGAATGGAACACGAAGTCTATCCTCTGGGAGGTAAGCAGGGTATCCGAAATGTTCGGGACTCTAGAAGGTCTTAAAAATCCCCTTCCCATACGTAATGATTACCAGCAAGTGCGAATGGGACCTTGGATGAGCGTTGTTCGAAAGCACAATTGTCTTCTTGACATCGACGGCGAGGTGAACTCTGTAGATTTTACCGTCGGAGACGACCCGCATAACCGTTCCGTGTGGTAAATCCGTATAACATTTGTAAATTTGTAAAGATCTCTGAATTATCATTTGCTATGAAAATCCATTTACCCACAGGGCGATGACCGTATCTAGGCCCAGGGAGACAGAGTATTTAGGAATTGTCTTGCATCTCCTTGAACTGGACTTGGGGATCCTTACCCATTTTCAACCTTGGTTCGACGAATTTGAGCTGGAACCAGTCTATTTCAAGTTCACTATAAGCATCTTAAGTCCTACTGGAACGGTCTTGCATCGACTGGGTATGGGTTTACTTACAAATAGGATTACATACTAGAATTCGTACCGTTTATTACTCTCGGAATGAATTAAACTAATTGATTTCATTTGGGGAACAGACAATCCTTCACTTGTGAGTCTAGTAACTGGTGGCACTTGGAGGGAGGATAAATTTATCCGCTTGGACTCTTTGCTGAATCCAGCGCTTCGTCTCGTCATTAATGATGTCCTTCGGATTAGATTGGATCTTAGTGTTTTTAAGAACTACTCATGTACAGCAAGCTTTGGGGACGAACTGCTTCTGTATCAAGCCCCCACTCCTCATATCTCGGAAACGCTCGGCGCAGCTGGTGAGGTGATGAAGTCACTGTGGAAAAACCGGACCCTCGCAGACATTGATATTCACTGTGGATCAGAGGTGTTTCGAGCCCATCAGTGGATCCTTATAAGTATTCACTAAAAGCTGATTGAAATAATGTCGCAACCATTTTCATCTCATTAACAGTTTCCTTGTAACTCGGAAATTTCTTTGATTCTTTTCAGCTGCCAGTCCTGTTTTCCGGACGATGTTCTCTGTCGATATGATTGAAAAGGCGGAGAAGAAGGTTGTCATAAAGGACTTGGATCCAGTAGTCCTCAATACGCTCCTTGAGTTCGTTTACACAGGACAGGTCTCAGAAGATTATGGCCTGGACAAAATGGAAGACTTGTTCGGACTATTAAACGCAAGTGAGAAGTATCAGTTGAAAGCTTTGAAGCAAACATGTGTCCGAATGCTTCAGAATCGAATCGATGTTACAAACGCCGGATGGATTGCAATTATGGTCCACTACTACAACATTAAGGGCGGGGCGGCCGAGGTGTTGTATAGTTTCATCACGAGGTAAAATGCAGTAATACTTTTTAACATCAATTCTGGTCTAGTCATCTAGAATGCAATACTTTAATGTCTGTTTCCATTCCCATCATTCCAATACCAATTATCTATTTAATTACAGGAACATCAGTACGTTGAGAGAGGACAAAGAATTCGCCGCCAACTGCATGCAATATCCAGCTGCATTCGCTAGAATTCTTCTATCGGACGCTGCCGTTGAGTTAGCCTCCTTTCATTCTGCTGAATCTGAATCCTGAAGTCCGAGCTTCTCAACTTCACACACCTCTCTTCTATATCCCTTTGGCTAATTTACTTATCATATTTACCTATTAATTGCTGCAGACCTTAAATCCGTAGTACATAATGAGCAGGGGTCAGATCCATAATTTGTTGAAAGTATATACATGTAATCTTCACAATGTAAAAGAGTGGAATAAGAAACTTAAAAAGTGTTTTGTTTGAGTTTATTATTCTCAAGTTTTAAATTCAGACTACACCCATTCATCATTTCCTATTTAGTGGATCGTAGGAATATTGGAAGTCATACTTCTGCTTTTCTGAGCCTCATTTTGCATCTCATTAGTTACCAACATGAAAAGTCAGATTAGGGGCAGGGAGATTTTGTTTTCTTGTGTTTTACGCGATTGGGTCTTTGATTTCGTCGTTTGGGTCGTCTTTTGATTTGATTTGGGACCCTTTTTTCCTTGTTCATTGTTTGCCTTTTAGCTGCTTTGCTTGTTCGCCTGTTCGTCGGATACGACAGCAGTGACTGCCTGAAACCCTGCAGTTGAAACTGTCAGTGTCATCTGAAATATCACAGAAAGACAGCCATAGGCCTAAAAAAAGCATTCTGTAAAACATTAGCATCAAAATAAAATGAAAAATAAGTTTAAAAGAGGAGATTGAGACTGTTTTAATTGGGGTCTGTTTAATCCTTATTGTTTAGAGGAAGTTGAGACATTGAGACACCCAACCCACTACTAGCATTGCAGATTGTGGTGGATTACGTTTAATCCTAACCCTAACCGACAGGGTCGGGGTACTGTGGAACTTGGGCTCATCATGGGAAATGGAGAGACAGTTCTACCTATGGAACTTGGTTGGAGACAGACGCCGAAAACCCGCTGGTGTTGAAACCAACTGGATTCATTAACGAAAGCTTATTCTTTCCGCTATTTTCAAGTGAAATAATTTTATTGTGCATTGTGTATGGAATCAAGAAATTGTTCATTCTTGTATTTGTATGTAAGTAGGCTCATTGGTCATTGATTGAGTTCAATCAGTCAGTTGACGGCTTGAGGTTATTACCTACTTATTACCTACTTCTTCACCCTGAAGGATTTTTTTAAAAACTAGTTGACCTGATTTCATCCTGTAGGATTTTTGGTAATAGAAGCTCCCCGAAAGGTTTTACGTCGCAAATTTCAACAATTTCAACCGTATGTAAGTGGTAAGTATGTATGGACGGATTATCAAGTATAATTGTAAAAGTATGATTAAGTTATTTAGCAAACGATATTCTTGTAAACCACGATATCCGAACGACTGGTGGATTTTGGATTTGGTCGTTCTCATTACTCCATCGTCCATTCCACATTCTCACATACTCGTTGATTTAACCGACGGCAGTCTTGCTTATCTCCTCCTATGTACGTATTGTATAATGCGATGATGTTAACGAACATTAACTCAGTTTGGGTTTTGCAGTTGCTGAGGAAGTACCGATCGATCGGTGCTCTGCTGACAATTCATAATTGATAACTAGGAGGAAAAGAGGAAGGTCATCACCATGTCCCAGTTCGTGGATTCCGAAGCTGAGGAGTCTGAGGTCAGAGAATCAATTTATTTTTATTGTACTGCGCGTTGGTCTTGTAGGGAAACGTTGTCTAAGATTTTGTATTTTTAGTTTAATTGTCTTGCTTTTCCGCCTTGTAGAATGACGGAGAGGAGGAAGAGGAGCAGATAGGGATTGTTCGAAAGCCGCCGAAAAGTGCTGGAAAGCGGAAGAAACAGATTGACAGTGAGGAGGAGGATGACGATGGTAAGTGAGAAGTAATGTTTGACGATTTTCCTTCCCGTCTGGTGGTTTGTCAATGTGTTCTTGCCGGTTGGCCTTGGTTTCAGTAGATGACGAAGAAGTTGTCAAGGACCTTATAGATGATAACCCTATAGAAGAGGACGAGAGCGATAATGAATCCGATGGGTCGAGGAAGAGGAAAAAAAGTGATGATGAAGACGATTTCGACGATCGGCTGGAGGATGAAGACTATGACCTTCTTGAGGAGAACTTGGGTGTCAAAGTCCAGCGGGTAGGAGAACAAATTATAATTTCTTGGGGTTTTATTTTAATTGACTATTTGTTGATCTACTTAATTCAAAACAACGATTGGAATCGTTTTAATATTATGATGGGGTTAGATGGTAACCCGTTGTTTTTAGTTAGGGATGATTCATTATTAAACACAGCACACTATCTTTGCTATCTTTACAGAAGAGATTCAAGAGGGTAAAGCGAATGGAAGATGAGGAATCAGATACGGAGGATACTCAAGAGCGAGGTGACGATCGAGAGGCCATTGCTAATCAGTTGTTCGAAGGCTCGGATAATGTAAGTATTCAGTGAAATTTTAGTTTCCTGTTTGATGGTAGCTTATCACATTACAAACTGGGCATTTGGCCTGGATTTGACGATTACTTATTGTTCGTCTGTATTGTAAAGGAAGAGGAAAGGCCTGTACGACGAGAAGAAACAACTGAACCATATGCGTCAGAAGAATCTGAAGGAGAATATTCAGAAACGGATGATTTCATTGTTGACGATGAAGGACGTCCAATAACTGAGAAGAGACGGAAAAGAAAACCAATTTATACTGATGTGAACTTACAAGAAGCTCAGGATATATTTGGGGTCGATTTTGACTACGATGAGTTTGAGAAATATGATGATGAGTACTATGATGAAGAAGGTATGTAGGTGTATGGGTACCTATTTATTTCGTATGAAAACTATATCTTTTTATTCTTTCTTTATTATATCTTTCTTCTTATTCTGTGCAGACGAGGAAGATGAAGACGAGTATGAAAATGAGGAGCAACAAACTGCTAGGTGAGATTTCAGCATATACTAGTACCTATTAGATACAGTTTCAAAACATAAATATAAGGAGAGAAAAATGCACAACCACTAAGTAAAATGGTATGAATTGTAGGAGAGCAAAGAAACAGTTAAGAAAGAAAAGGAAGGCGAAATCAATTTATGAGATTTACGAACCCCATGAACTTGAAAGAGCTGGAATTACAGACGAAGATAACCGAATCAGAAACACAGATATTCCTGAGCGCATGCAATTACGTATGGTGCCAGTTGTTCCAGCAACCGAGGAAGAATTGGACGAAGAATCGGAATGGATTTTTAAACTAGCTTTTAGCAAACGAGATTTTGTCCAGTTGGCTGAAAAACAGAAGTCTTCCGAGCATGGTCCTACAACCCAGGAGAGTAATTGGGATGAAGATTGGGATGCTCAAACAGCTGTTCCAGGGCCAGCAGCTACTACCGTGGGAACGACTGTCGGAGCACCTGCAGGGGAAGAAAATTGGGAGGAAGATGATTGGGATAAAGCCTCCAAGGCCCCTGCCCCACCACCCCCCAAAGCAAAGTCGGTTGTGCAAACGGGTGAGGAAAACTGGGAAGACGAAGATGACTGGGGAAAAGAAAAGGGACCGCAGCCATCTACAGCAAAGTCTATGGTCAGCGGAATGCACGAAGAAAAATCAGTTATCCAAGTACAAGAAGAAGCTAAACCGAAAATTATTGCAAAAATCAGAAAAGCGTTGGAATTTATGAGAAATCAACATCTGGAAGTTCCTTTTATTGCGTTTTATCGAAAAGAATATGTCGAACCGGACTTGAGAATGAATGATCTGTGGAAAATTTACCGACTAGATGCACGGTATTGTCAACTACGGACACGAAAATCTCGATTGATGATTCTTTTCAAAAATATGAGAGAGTATCAAACTGATCTTATTATGGCTAAAGCCGATGAACCAATCTCAGATTCAATGCGATTAATTTCGGAGGATGATTTAGATCGGATTAAAGCTATCAAGACTGCTGAGGAACTTAAAGACATGTATCTTCTGTTCAGCTTATATTATTCTGAAGAAGTGTCACTAATGAAAGAAGCTCTTTTTAAGCGCCTCGATGAGGAGCGATTAAGAGCGAAAGAATTGCGAGCAGCAGCAGTTGCGGCTGCGGCTGAGGGCGAAGAAATTGAAGAACCACCACCATTAGACACTGAGCTAGAAGCAGATTTTGAAAGAAGTAGTATTAAAAGAAAAATTGGTGGAGGATCTTACGCACTCTGTAAAAAGCTGGGCGCAGACGGTTTGGCAAAGAAATTTGGCTTGTCTCCTGAGAAGTTTGCTGAGAATTTACGGGATAATTACCAGAGGCACGAGGTTGAGCAGTACCCCATGGATCCCATTGAAACTGCAAAAGAGTTTCTTTCAGAGTAATATTGATAAGCTGACACTTGACAATGCGTTAATGTTGAAGTATTATGGTTGTATTTATTGATTGAATTTCTGTTTCAACAGGCGTTTGAAGGTTGAGGAAGAGGCTTTGAGAGCTGCCAAGTTCATGGTTGCTACTCAGATTTCGAGAGAGCCATTGGTAAGGCTCAGCGTGCGAGAAGTATTTTTTGAAAGAGCTGCTATCAATATAACACCTACGAAAAAAGGTCAACGGGAAATTGACGAAGCGCATCAATGCTACAGGTATTTGATCAATTTTATTATTTGTTCTGAATTATGACTATAACTCATAATATTCGGCATTTTACAGCATGAAATATGTGAGAGAAAAGCCTGTGAGGGACCTTTCGGGAGATCAGTTCTTAAAGCTAGTTTTAGCTGAAGAAGACAAATTGCTTTCAATAGGAATTGGCGAAAAAATCAAAGGCATCACGGCCCCCAACTATGTTGATGAAGTTAAACAACTGTACAATAAGGTAATCTAAATGTTTTATGTGTGTCTGGTAGAGTCCTTCTAATCAGAGCAATTTTTGGAGATCTGCGGAATTTAACCTTGATGTTTTTAAAAACAGGATGAGTTTAGTAAAAACGTCCAAGATTGGAATTCAATTCGAGGAGAATGTGTTGAATTTGCTTTGGAAAAGCTGCTTTATCCTATTTTAAGAAAAGAGTTACGGGCCAAACTACTAGAAGAAGCCAAAGACCATGTGCTGGAGGCTTGCACTCACAAGCTAAGCCATTGGTTGAAGGTATGATATGAACTCATCCTACTGAAATTAAAGATAAATTTCAATACAATTCACGCTGCGATTCTTATTGATGTAACAGTTATCACCACTCGACGTAAGTTTTCCTGACGAAGATGATGAAGACTGGGACACTAGCAAAGGAGTAAGAGTTTTGGCCATCGCTTATGTTCCAGACCTAACTCAATCTTCCTTTGCTAGTATTATTGCTCCAGATGGTGAACCGTCTGACTACATACGACTTCAAAACATAATGAAGAACACGAACGCTTTCAATGAAACTGATCGAGCTGAGAAAGAAGCAGATCTCTTGGCTTTGAAGAATTTAATACGCCTGCAGAAGCCGCATATTGTCGTTATCGGTGCCGAATCACGAGATGCAACGAAAATTCAAGAAGACTTACGTAATATTGTTACTGAATTGGCAAACGATGACTCGTTTCCAGTTATTAACGTTGAAATAATGGATAACCAACTATCTAAAGTGTATGCGAGTTCTGTCAAAGCTGGGGTGAGTTTTCTTGCCATTGCCAAGATGTCCCATAATGAATTGTTACTAATAAAAATGCACACATCTTGTAATTCTTCAGATTGACTTCCGTGAGTATCCTCTGGTCCTCAGACAGGCCGTCTCATTGGGTCGTAGAGTTCAAGATCCTTTGGTTGAATTTTCTCAGCTGTGCAATGCAGATGAAGAGATTCTCTGCATGAGATTTCATCCCCTTCAGGTATCCACATTCATCAATCAATCCACGGTGTTGTACGCAAAACAAAAAATACATACAGTCCTTAAAAAAAATTAATTTGAAATGAATAACAGGATCAAGTACCAAAAGAAGAACTTTTAGAACATTTACAAATGCAATTTGTTAATCGCACCAATGAAGTCGGCGTGGATATTAATCGATGCATTGCTTATCCCTACACATCTAATTTAGCCCAATTTATATGTGGGCTTGGTCCACGAAAGGCAACAGCTCTAATCAAGGTAGTTTTCAACGTAAATTTTTAGAAATGGTTTGGCAATATTACCTAATCATTGGAAACTTTTGTTG
The DNA here is from genome assembly GCA_034695115.1 of Desoria olivacea. Classification (NCBI taxonomy): domain Eukaryota; kingdom Metazoa; phylum Arthropoda; class Collembola; order Entomobryomorpha; family Isotomidae; genus Desoria; species Desoria olivacea. Next base: position 143,653 of record JAQFZA010000011.1, on the reverse strand, counting down.
CAGACGTTGAAACAAAATAATCAGAGACTCGAAAACAGAACACAGCTTATAACTGTGTGTCATATGGGTCCTAAAATATTTATTAACTGTTCCGGATTCATCAAAATTGATACAAATTCTCTTGGTGACAGGTGAGTTCTTACTTGCCGTTTCCTCATTATCAATATATACCATATATTCTGTGCTTATGGCAATGATCATTCTTCATGTTAGCCAATACATTTATTTTTTGGGAGTTTAGTACTGAAGCGTATGTAGAAGTATTGGATGGTACCAGAGTGCACCCTGAGACATATGAATGGGCAAGAAAAATGGCAGTCGATGCATTGGAGTACGATGACGAAGATGCAAATCCTGCCGGTGCATTGGAAGAAATTTTAGAAGCACCTGAAAGATTGAAGGATCTTGATTTGGATGCTTTTGCCGAAGAGCTTGAGAGACAAGTAATTATCTATAGTTTATGCAAACTAAAGCTTTTAGGGACTTCAACCTTAAAACTTTTACTCAAAGAGTTAACTTGATCTTTTAGGGATTTGGAAACAAAAGTATCACGCTTTATGATATACGAGCGGAATTAAACCACCGATATAAAGACTTAAGGTCAGCTTATCAATCTCCAAACACAGAAGAACTGTTCAATATGCTGACTAAAGAAACTCCTGAAACATTGTATATCGGGAAACTCATCACTGCTACTGTTATTGGTAAGTCTAAGAGCTGTTAACAGAAAATAAAGTTTGAGGTTAAGCAATTATTAACGGCGTAGCTCAGTCAGAGTATTTTTTCAATTTACTTTACTGCAATACATTTAGCTGTCAATGCATTTAATACCTTCGCCTGGGCTCAATTAGGTAATTGTGCGGGCTGAATCATTGTGCGGCGGTAATTGTGTGCGGTAATTGTGCGGGCTGTTCATTTAAATTATTCTGTCGTCTCTGTTACAATTTACAAGATGTACTTTGCAGTCGAGAATAATAATTTGCCAAATTACAAACCTTACCAAAAAGTTGTTTGTATCGCAACTTAGCTTAAAAACTTCTTTTTTTTCGTTCGTACTGGTAATTCAAAATCAGTATAAGAATATACGTAGGCTTGATTATGTTGATTTTAACCTTTCGAGGTCGTTTAATTAAGGGTTTAATAATTATTGGAACGGCAGATGAACAAAATTAAATATCAAAGATTAACAAATTCCTTCATTTGTATCACATTGTAATAGGAATATCACATAAGAAGCCTCAAGGAGAACAGCTTGATAATGCCATTCCAGTTAGAAACGAGGAAACAGGGATGTGGCAATGTGCTTTCTGCATGAAAAATGATTTTCCTGATCTTTCTGAGGTATGAGCTGAACACTTTAAGATGTACGTTGGTGATTACAAATAGCAGGCAATTCATATTTCCAAAAATTCGCTTAGGTATGGAATCATTTTGATGCGGGGGCTTGCCCTGGTCAAGCTACCGGAGTTCGTATTCGATTAGACAATGGAATATCCGGGTTTATTCCGGTCGGAAAACTCTCTGACAAAACTGTCACTAATCCAGAACTAAGAGTTAAACGGGGGCAGACTATTCATTGTCGAATAGTCAAAATCGACGTTGAGAGATTCCAAGTAGAGTGTACTTCAAGGACATCCGACCTGGTTGACAGTAAACAAGAATGGAGGTAGTTTAAGAGAGGAACCAATATTACGTCCTGTCAATCTCCTCTTTAATATTCTTCTATTAACGTTAAATCTTAATTTGAATAGGCCCCCAAAAGATCCGTACTACGATCAGGAAGCGGAAGATAAAGATTTGAAAAAAGACGAGGATGTTAAGAAAAACAAACATCGACAGACGTACGTTAAACGGGTGATCGTCCACCCGTCATTCAAAAACATTTCATTCCGTGAAGCTGAGAAAATAATGGAGCAAATGGACCAAGGAGAAGTTATTGTAAGACCGTCTAGCAAGGTAAGATATGGATGTGATATGATTAGGATTACTACTTTACAATGTCTACCTGATGGTTAGCTATTTGGTAATTTTTGCAAACCTAACATTTAATTTCATGTCTAGGGAGCAGACCATTTGACTGTGACATGGAAAGTTGCTGAAGGAGTGTACCAGCATGTCGACGTAAAAGAAGAGGGGAAGGAAAACGCTTTTAGTCTGGGTCAATCGCTGTGGATAGGAAACGAGGAGTTCGAGGATTTGGACGAAATTATTGCAAGACATGTCAATCCAATGGCTTCCCATGCCAGGGATATGATTAATTACAAATACTTTGTTGGAGCTTTGGGTGGTAGTCGCCAAAAGGCAGAGGAATATTTATTGGAGGAACGGAGTAAGAACACTAACAAAATCCATTACGTGATACAAGCAAGTAAGGAATATCCTGGAAAATTTTTGCTGTCTTACTTGCCCCGAACAAAAGTCCAACATGAATTCATCACCGTAACCCCAGATGGGTACAGATATCGACAGCAAAATTTTGGTAATCTACTACAAGCAATAAAGTGGTTCAAAGAGCATTTCCGGGATCCTCCTCCAACAAGTAGTACGCCCACAGTAACTCCAAAAACTCAAGTGGCTCGTACACCGTATGCTACAACACCTGGATATCAAGGTACTTGCTCTTAGTCATTGTCAAGCTATTTAAAATTCAAACCACATAAGTTTATTTATGACAATCAATTTTTTGTTGCAGATGCGATGTCAAGAGTAGGAGCACCACCACCCAGTCACTTCAGTGTTAATCCTGGAGCAACTCACACAACTCCTCACTACACGACACCGGCTCAAGCTTTCACGCCATATTCCGCCTTCACTACTCACACGGTAAAAAGTGTAAAGTTAATTGCTTTCAGAGTTTTAAGATATTTGACTATTTGGTTTGACTTCAATTCAATAATAATTGTTGTCATTATACAGCCATACACACCGACGGCCCAGACACCGTACATAACTCCGTATCAGACACCCTACCAGAGTGGTACTACTCCAAGGTTCCCGGCCCAGCAACCGCATGCGACGTCTGGGGGTTTTCTGCATCCTGGTGCTGTCACTCCCGGCGGGTATAAGACACCTCAACAACGATCATCTCAGCAGAGGTATGTTATCTCTATTGATGCAGGTTAATGTTGCAATATGTGTTTCGTCAGTGCAAAATGGTCTGCAATTATTATTTAGATTGGCTCCCAAAAATCCAAACACTGACAGCGTTGCTGGAAACGATAGCTTGGATTGGCGCAAAGCGGCCGAATCCTGGGCTAAATCTCAACAGAAAGGGCAAGGCTGGCCATCGCAGAGCAAATCCGTTGCTCCACCTTCAGCTCCACGAACTTTTCCAAGCGGATCTGCATCAACATTTAGCTCCAAAGCCATGCCGATTACGCAAGGAACTCTTAGGAGTATCCAGCATATATTTGAAGGAATTCAAAAGGTATGTCAAAAATACTAGACTAGAGAGATGAAAGACTGATAACTAAATATACATGAAAAATCAAAATCTATTGAATGAATTCTTACGTTCTTACAGACACAAACATCTTCCGCTCTCAATTACATCCAGAATAAATCACCTCGATCTGGACGAGAGAGTTTGAAATCTACTCCACGTACGAACTTTAGTCCTAGATCGATGGTTGAAAGTTCGCTTGGTGACGAGACTCCTCTTCATGATGAAAACTAATTGCATCATTTTAATTTAGTGTCGTAGCTTGTAGCTTGCGTCGTGTTCGAAGATTTTAACCAGTATATCATGTCTAATTGTCTAAACCATGAAATGCACTTTTAATAAATGAATAAAAGGGGTTTTTACCATAAATGCCTATAATTTGATTGAGTTTTTTTAAAATAAAATTAGAAAGGCAGAAACGTTATTTTAAGTTAACTCTTGTTTTTAATCACGATAAATTTATCAATTAACAGGGAATTTGTATTAAAAGTATACTATATAGATTGACGCTGATAAACATGATAACACCTTCTCACTACAAGATCGTACGCTGTATTTTATCATTATCATACAACTGCTTTAAACTCTGGATCACTTGAATGAGTCAAATGAGAATGTTTACAATACAAAATTTAAGTATGTAAGAGACAACAAAATCACTAATACGTATTAGTAATACAGATGTTACTAATAGTACGAGCTATATATACGGTATATATTTATTACTACTACTATTATTCAAATCATAAATAGACAGTGTAGCTGTTTCGTTTCTCGATTGGCTAATTTAGTCTTGAGACCACCGACTCGTATCTTGACTTATCTACAACAACAATAAAGATATATACCATATCGGATTCAACATTCATTACCAACAATTATAATTACTAACGAAAGGGCTAGATTGGACAGTGACGCATAACGTGAATACATTTATATTTATTATTAATACCATAATGTTGATAGCTGGAACATGTTACTTCCGTCCGGTTCGGGTGGCTCGAATTGCAGCCTTTGACGAGGATCTCAGAATCTTTTCAATAACAGCTACTTTCGTCTTTGTTTTACGCACAGTACGCGTGGTCGTGCCTTGGTGAGGAGACTTTTTAGTCGTCGTGGTCACAACAGATCGTAATGTTTTCTCCGCAAGTTGAGCACTATTAACATTCTGTGCTGACTTCTTGACTACTCGCTCCTAGAAACATTTAATTTAAAACGATATCAATAAGCCATACGCTAACGCCATATGTGCATACATACAGATAAAATACAAACGTCTCTCAAGATTTTGGTGAGGGGTACCCTCTGCTTCTTGGTTGCATTTTTTAGTGCTGGAACAATTCCAAGTCTTTTACTATTATCAGACTCTTTGACCACAACTGTCTTCCGCTTGTCTGGCTTCAGTTTGTTTTTCTTCTGTTGTATCTTAGCAGCAACGACTCGCTGCATACGCTGTTTAGGGATTAGAGGTACACCTATTGGGCCTGGACCAGCAGAGTCAGATTGTTTGTGATTATTAGAGGTTTCGGCCGGCACGATGTTTACCGGTTCTGCCTTCAGATTTGTTTTCCTCCGTCTGTCTAGCGTCAGTTTATATCTCTTTTCCTGTATGTTAGCAGCAACGGCTCGTTGCAAACGTTGTTTAGGAATTAGAGGTACACTTATTGGGCCTGGAACCACAGACTCAGATCGTTTATGATGATCTAACCTTTCACCCGCCGGCAGGATGTTTGCCTGTTCTGTCTTCGAAATTGTTCGTTTCCTTGCGTTTGGCTTCAGTGTGTTATTTTTCAACATCTTAGCTGCAACGGCTCGCTGCAAACGCTCTTTATGGACTACAGGTTCACCTATTGGACCGAGAGAGTCGGGTTGTTTCTGATTATCCGACCTTTCGCTCGGCACGATGTTTGCCTCTTCGACCTTCAGATTTGTTTTTTTTCGCGCGGCTGGTTTCAGTTTATTTTTCTTTTCCAGCACCTTGACAGCAACGGCACGCTGCAAACGCTCTTTAGGGACTAGATGTTCACCTACTGGGACTGGAACTGGAACAACAGACTCCGATCGGTTTTGATGATCAGACCTTTCCCCCGGCACGATGTTTGCCTGTTCTACCTTCAAATTTGTTTTTTTCCTCCTGTCCGGTTTCAGTTTATTTTTCTTTTCCAGCATCTTAGCAGCAGCGAGTCGCTCCATACGCTCTGCAGAGATAAGAGGTTCCCCTATTGGATCGGGACCAACAGAGTCAGGTTGATTATCAGACTTTTCATTCGCCGGCAAAATATTTGCCTGTTCTGCCTTCAGATTTGTTTTCCCCTTCTTCTTGGTAATGTTCACTTTCTTAACACGCTTTACAGGTATTAAAGGTAGCCCTGTTTGGGCAACAGAATGCCTTGTCGTTGGCCTTCGAACATCTACTTCAAGTCGCCGTTTCTTTTGGGGTTCTTCTAACTTCTGTCCCTTCCTTTTTACTCCAAAACCTCTTTTTAACTTCCAAGACTCACTGGACGACGAAATTTCGTGAATTTGGACGTCATCAATACTAGAATTAGCATTCCTTGTAGCAATAGAAGTAGTCGCATTCTCGTGTCTTGTTGGGACTTCATTACGATGATTTTCTCGTAGTGTCCTTAAGGATACTGCCGATACTGGATAGAAAGCACTGACACCAAGACCTGGCTGTGCTGGCTCGGCGGGGGGATTGCTAGAAGCAGCAGGCTCCGTTTCAGGATGCACCGCTCTGGTTACACGTGTCGCACATCTCTTTAATATTGGCTTTGAAACACGAGTGGTACGGCTGGACGGAGGTTTATGTGTGGAAGTCGATTTTATGGGAAGAAGCGATAATGGTGATTGTGGTGGGGCGACAGTTGAAGGTCCCGCAACAGAAGGTTTGGGTCTTGCTCCTAGCAATGCCTCTCTCTGTCTAGTACTATCTCCTCGAATTGGACCATAATAACCACTGGAAGGGGTTTCCGGATCCTGAGGGCAATACCGCGACATTCCAACTGGCGATGAAGTAACATCCTGCAAAGCCGAACATGAGTGACGAATAACATGACTCCTCTGTAAACCCATGTAAAATAAATAATAAGTAGCTGAAGACTAAAGAATAATAAATAGTCTTTTGGTTACCTTAACCTTCGGAGGTCCTGGAGGATCGACAACCACACATACCACGGATGTATTATCTGCCCTCAGACCGTGATGTAACCAACGATCTAAAGCTCGATCTACCAGTCTTTTTGAGGGGTTTATCCAATTTTTTGAAAACGGATCGTTTGAGCCCTGAACATGGGGTGGTTGCTTCTCATTATTTTTTTCAGCGAAAAATACGCTGTTTACAGTATCTTGTGCATTCAGCATGTTCCAGAGACCATCAGTACCCAGAATCAAGCACCGGTGACTGTGAACGTCAATGGGCAGTACATGTACATCCGGTTCAGGAGACACGACAAATTCGTTTAGTTCGGAATTATAACTCCACAAATCCCCTGCAATAGTAATCGAGAACGTTCATTTAACAATGTAGGTTCCACGTATATCAGATGTGTGTTTAAGCGAAGAGTAACTCTTAAGGGGCTATGCAAATAGTGAAGTTTTTGAGAGGTTGAAATAAGTTTGTTTTAGGTTAGATAAGAAAATATAAATAATAAATTGTGTACCTAGAGATCTAGCGACTGCAAGAAATGGGATTTCGTCAATCAATGTTGACCGTCGAACGGGTCCTTTATGACCTACACGAGGCCTGTTCCAAACAACCCTTGGCACGCCAGATTTTACGATCACTTTCCCACCAGCTCTGTAATGAGTAAAACATGTTTTTGTTATTTATCGGCTAAGATGACTTGTTTCTACATCTACATCGGCATAATACGTATGTTAAGATTTACTTTAATATTGGGAACAAAAATTCGGAACAATGTACTTACAGTGTAATGCGATCATTTTCCTCCTTACTCTCGGGCTTGTGATCTCTTGTGAGCGGTTTTGCTTTCCACAATCCTGTTTCCGGCTCCTCATAACCCAACACAATTCCTGAATCTCCAACGTGTCCGATGTACAACTTTCCCCGACGAACAAACGCAATACTGGCTGTGGTACCCGAAGTAGACGGATGACCTGAAGGAGTTCTTGGCCATTTATCTACAATTGAAAGTACTAAGACTGTAAACACTCGATTCGTTGGCTTTGCAGACTTCAGAATAATTACTACGACGAATGTGTCATAACTTGGCCCTTAACTTACCCATTTCCTTCCACATAGCGTAGTGGGTGCTAATGAATCCATCCCTGATAGCTTTTAGCACGAGGTCGTCATCTTCTGACCAGAAGTTTTTTTGCTGTACAATATGATCCATCAAGTTGTGTTTGGCATATATGGCTGCCTCTCTCCCCCCGTGACCATCAAATATTCCGAAATATGCGTACAGCAGGTCCCTATCATCGGCTGTAGGCTGGTATGCTACACAGAACATGTCTTCCATGTACTTCCGTCCACCCTGATTCGAGTGGGCCGTCACGCGAAGATTAACACCAATACTTGACTGCATTGTCATGATTGTTTTTTAAACTTGCTAACACTAAGCTAAGTTACACATTCTCTTTCTAACTATACTCTCAACTGACTTACAACCGTTTAAATTGTCCACCCATCACCCACACTAACACAATTAACTACTAACTATAAACGAAGAACGAACTAACAGTATCCCTAAACTAACTTTACTGATCGATGTGTGGTTCGTGAGTCTGGCAGGAAATTCTTGTAGTTTTCGATACGCAGAACAACTCTGAAATAAGGAATCAAAACACAAAGATCCTTTATTATGGACTGAAAGCTATAAATTAAATACAACATGCCCAATTTACCTGTGTCAAGCAATCCCCTCGTGGTCGTCAGAGACTGGCCCCGTGCAGCAACTGTGGACTTACGTTGTACGTCCTAGCCCAGACCCTTTTTAATTCCAACGGATATCCGCAGCAACAAAAATCAACGACTAATGAGAAGTTCAAAGAATGAAGTAGAGGAACACGGTATTCTCCAGACCACTTTAAAGAAGCTAAAGCTGCCTCTTATTCCTCCTTCTAAAAAACAAAGGAATTACAATCATGAAGTATGAAGAATGCAGAATTTAATGTCTGATGTCTGACAAATATTATCGTCCTTTTTTTCTTTCAACTCGAGTTTTGGACAACAAGGGTGTCTTGTGTCATTCTCACGTCTGACAAGAGTATGGACTACTACAAGTACAATGCAATAAATGTTAATGACCGTAGCATAGCAGTCATGCTATTCTCTATTCGAGCAGCAGCAGCAAGTCAGTAGGGATTGCAGAAGATCCTCACTAATTTTGTCGTTAGGTAAATCACATAGATTTGAATTCTATTCGAGAAGCACAAATCTCGTGACCCCCGTCCGCCATAATATAAATTTTGGCTCCTTTTCTCTCTCCAATCCACTCGAACCCAACCGACCTACGATATGGCGGGCAGACAGTAACTACATTAACTTTCCCAGTGCCGACTCCTAAATAAACACATGAAATATTTCCACACAACCCTACCCCCCTGACCGACAGCAACAAACCTGGTCACTTACACTCCACCAACGACTGAAAAACTCCATACTACTCCAGACAGCTGCAGAGCCGCCACTAACACTCTGATATTATTCCCCCTAGTATGTCTACTTTTCTTTCTGTCCAAACCCTCACAATTACAGTATACGAAGAAACTTTAAGTTACTAATGATGTTGAATATTTAAATCCGACAAACAGCCTCCACTTCCACGATTACGCACATTATTTTTACTTCAAAAACTTACCAAGATTCCTGAATTTATCAGCACAAGAATACACACGACGTTCTCACTCCACAATCAAGAACTCAACGACTCAACACACCAGCAGAGAGACAAGGAAGAGAGCACACAACACAAGACTCCCACTGCCTGTGTATGTTAGGTTGGAGGATGAACGTTGTCAAGATAGTCCCTACCTACGGGCGGTCCACATTTAACCTTAAAAATAGCTTATGTCCATCTACTTCTTCGCACTCAACTTTAGTTTTAAAACCGGAAAGATGTAAATAATGTCCAGTAATAATGCAATCATGTAATAATATATGGATGTCCCGCTATCCAATGCAATTCAATATTATTATTTTACAGCAAAGGACGAAGAAGGGGGATGGAGTTTGCCCACAAGAGAAACCATACCCACTGGTAGAGGCCTTTGTGCAGGGGCCTACGTTGGTCTTTGTGAACTATGACATTCTAAAATCCTTTAAATGGTTTTTAAGTAAGTTGGGGTCAGGGGTGAGGTTTAGAGGGACCTTGTTTTGCTTTGGGAGGGTAAAGGGTGGGTTGGGTTCCTTGTACGTTCCTGCTCTCCTCCGAGCCCGCCGTTCCTTCTGTGGCCAATGTGGTTGGAGTATTGACTGGAGGAGGCAGAGAAGATGAGGAAAAGTGGCTGGAAATTGGGAAGAAATGAAAATCCAAAGAGAAAAAGTGACTTCAGGGGATTGGGTGTGTAGATTTTCAAACTGCTGTCTTGTTGACTTCTTGGAGAATGAAGTTCACTCGAGTCTTCTTCTGGGTCAGTGTGTGTCGAAATGTGGATCTGTTGAACTGTTGATGTGTGATGATGGATTTGGAATTTGGAGTAATTGGGAAAAGTTAGTTTGTAAGCTTGTACACACACAGTATGAATTAGAAGTCGGAAGCTGGGATTTTAACTTTTAATTCTTGACCGAGTAACTCTAGAGTCTAAAAGAAACCTAATTCAGAATTCAGAATTCGTAATAAATTGAAGTTTGAGGAATAAATGAGATTTTAATAAGTGTGAAGTGACTGTGTGCTGGTTAAATTTAAGTTAAGTCTACGGGAGAATTTGCATGCAATTTGATGCGATTGACAATTGTAGCCGTTCTTAATTATTAATTACGTATGATAGCCTTGGCCTTGTGTGATAATGCACATTGCACATAATGTGTGATGTGATGTCTGAAAAATATTGAGGTCAGGGTTGGACCGGACCTGGGCTGGACCTTCTGTTTCGTCCTTCATGCTTCGACAGTTGACGGTTGAGATTTAAAATTCAATGTTAGCTCTTCCTGTCAAGCCATATGCTGTCCTGCTATCATTTACGGAAATTATGATGGTTTCATGAAAAAACAAGGAATCGACATCATAATGCACACTCCACACTCTGAAATTACAGCTTAAAGTTCAAAGTTGGCTAGTTGCTTGTTGGATGTTATAGCAACGGAAAGTTCAGGTTAATAGACTCAAATCAACAAACTCTAAACACGGAAGGTGGAAGGAAGGAAGAAAACGGGGACTCGTTGCATTTCATTTCACATCGACTGTGTGGACTGTTCGGTCACTGTCAGTCAATCGAATCTTAAAAGAATTACTTGTCTCAGACCATTGACCAGCAGATTGTGGATTGACATCTAGGAAGGAAAGGAACTACGCGTGTGTTGTATGGTAAGTTGTTTTTATTGTGATTCTTAAATTTCAACTATGAACTTGCTATCAATTTTGGGGACTGGTTAACTGATTTGTTATATATTTCCAGGTATAAGTAAGGAGACGTGAACGAGAAGGAAACAAACCAAGTCGAAATCTGTAGCCCGTACATCGTACTTCCTACATCGCGGAAAATGAAGAGCAGCATGGCCCTTGGCTCTAAGCAAGGTCCTGGGGGCCCTATGGTCTCGGCAAACTCTACACTCAACTCCAGAATGGCACCACCTCCGTTAAACAATACTGGTAGAACCATGAAGCCGGGATCAATAATTAGTCAACTAAGCTCAACCAGTACAAATGGGAGTAGGAAAACTATGTCTCGGGGGATGACTGACGCTTCCTCAAAGTCTCTGAACGGTAGTCCTTATGGAGGCCGTAGGCCAAACTTGCTCATGAACAATATTGCCAAAGAAGCCAAAGATACCGTTTCATTCCGAAAGCCCGCGATTCCAATTACCAGCACGGTCGGTTCCAAAGGTGAGAAGGACACATTGGGGATCAGAGGTCGGCCTCCTCCTAGTAATAAGCCTTCAAGTACTAACAACACTACTAAACAGAAACCACCCGTATCTTCTCCGGTAACTATGCGAAAGGCCGCCAGCTCTTTGGGAGTACACACGTTGGGTGTAGCACTTCGTAATGCTTCCAGAAATCCGTAACCACTTTTATTTATTTACTAATTCTATTAGATTAAGCAACAGTAACATAACTTTATTTAGTGCTAAAGCTATTTACAAAATTAGCTGCAAGTAGTTAATGTTTTGTTTACATAATCCTAATCTGTATGTAAATGTTGCACTGCACACTACTTAATTCTCTCGACATTATATGATGTCATGATATACTTTCTTTAGTTTTAGATTAATCGGTTTGCATTTCATTAGATATCTTAGAAAAAGGTTTTTGAGTTAGTTGAGTTTAGTTTTGAATTTTTCTTAGGCAAATGTGGTATGTGCGTACGTTTAGTCTACACCTGTTTTTGTCATAAGATAAGCGACTGCGGAGTAGTTGTAAAAACTGAACTGTCTGAAACTAGTCGATCAATGTTCGGACATTTATTTAATAGTTAGCTATTCCTAGAATAGCATCAAACCATTTAGCTGCACAAATATACACCACGAGAAGGGGAGGGAGCCTGAGGTCGGGGGGGGGGAAGGTATTAGGGGTTCAAATATCCAGATTTGTGGACATAACATTCTTTACCAATTTAGTATTCGGAGCCGGTTTAAATTTTGGTCTCATCATTTTCATGCTAGGTGCTACTAAATTACTTGCAATTACCATTACCTAGATGATCCGAAGTAGAAACGGACGATTATCTGGTTGTAGGTAGATTGGTCAAGCTCTCAAATTATATAATTAGAAGCGGAAAATAGTACATGTTGTGGTTATAAGTTGTATACCAAATTAAGTTCAACAATTCCAGGGTTGGATGGAACGTTTGAATGAACGTACCAGAATTTCATTTCCATATTGCCAACAATGCCAACTAACCATTTCTTAAATCTACTTCAGATCAACAGAACACAGGCCTTCCATATTACATAGTTAAATTACATGTCATTATCGCGATCGTTGTCCTTTTAATTCTATTTCCTTTTACACTGAAACTGAAGCCTGAAGGTACTTGAAGTCCTAGAAATAGATATGAACAGGCCAAGATACATAGATGGCTATATTGATAGAAATTGTTGGAAATGATAGCTTTAATTGATGTTGATAGAGATTTCGGAGCAGAAAATATATTGCATAAAGAGCTTTCATAGTGTATTGTAATTGTAGCTTACAAATTAAAATAACTTAACACTATCAGCCTGACAAGCTTTCAGCCTTGTAAATTGTTAGCTGAGAAAAGTATAATTTATTGTGCATTGCTGGCACGAGTTCGTCTAAATATTTGAGAATGATTGGTTCATGGTGATAATCTAAATACTAATGTGTTTTTAATTGCGTATTGAAGGTAGATTGTATAATTGCATTATTAGGTGATCGAACCTTTAGCCTTTAATTTTTATCTGCAAACGAGCAAGGGATATAAATATTGGCAATGAAATATATTACCCAGTTGATTAAATTACCCTTTTCCATTTCAATTAAATGCAACGAGAAGGTGTATAGAAAGGAAGTATGGAGATTGCTTGAGCAAGTGTGGAAAGACAAGTAAAGCAGTCTAGTTTGGCTATGTAATTCATATTCATGCACGATCAAATTGGAGTTAGGCTAGTAGTTAACCTGTTATCGTTTCACATCTTTAGTCATGTAAACATTTAAGGCAATGCCTGTTATTATGTGCTTGGGTTGGGATATTGTTCCTTTGGATCTGTTTGAGTAACCACTGCTTCTGGCTATTCTGGCATATTATGTTTCTGCTGGCACATACTAATCGTTCAATATGAATCCGTGAGAAAGAAGGTTTGCTTTGCTATTACTAATGTAGTCATGCATCCCATCAATGTCTTTGGTTATCTTGCCAGAGTGCAATTTATCTTTAAGGCTGTCGGGTTCGTCTATGAGTCTATGTTAATAAGCAATAAGCCAAAGCCAAAGGTTTTTAGCTGTGATGAGAATGACTCATTTTTTATCAGTAACGAGAGGTGGACTAATGCAGTGACTCGGTTCATGAAACTGCTTTGCTGACAGTAGAGATTTCCTCTTCGTCCGATTTGTTGATAACGATAAAGCTTTTATGTTTTATCATATAGATAGTTGATAGCTTAGAGGTTTAAGTAGTTTTACAGAGGTGTTAAGTGTATTTCAGATTCGTGTGGTGTATTGAAAAGAAGGGCACTAAAATGAAATTCAAATCTCTCTTTCGTAGGCGAAATGTTCCATCTGAAGAGGGTCAGTCGTTCGTCGGAAACGGAAAAATGGGCCTAACGCCATCGCGAAGTGTTGATTCTATTAGTAATCATATTGGAGGTCTGAAGGGTGCTAAAAGTGAGGTGACATGTGGATCCCCGGCGCTATCACCACGGGTTGAAATTGAGGAACTGAATAAGCTGCATCAGAAAATCGCTAAGTTGAAAGAAGATCTGGACGTTCGCGAACAAGAGGTGGACTTGCTTCGCAAAGAAAAGGAGTATCGGTACAAGGTGTGTGTTTAATTTAAACTTATTATGCAAGCCTGTAAAGTAAAGGTACTATTATTTACGATTTTTTGGATAATATATGTAGAAACCTGAAATCCCTGACCTTCCAGAGGAACTTGGTCGTGTTCCAGTAAACTCCTTTTGTAATACCGGATCTCTGTCTTCTACAACTCGAGAGGTTGCCAGTAATACCAGCTTTATTGGTTCTAGAGATGAAGAAGACTACAAGCAGAGGCTGGAGAACGTGAGAAATTTCATTATTGACATTTAAATACATTCATATTTTCAAAATTAATATCGTTCTGATTTTATTTTAAAATTTGATTTTGGTTTTTATTAACGTGTCAAATTATGTCATATTACGCGTTTTATAGTTAAACACTCAGTACTTGGAGCTGAAGACAAAGTTCGAGAAACAAACTATTGTGAATCTTCGTCTACGAGACGCCGTTGACCAAGCGCAAATACGCGAAGACGAATGGAAGGTGGAGGTTGAAATGATTAAAGTCGTTTTAGAAAATGAAAGAAAACATATTGAGCAAGATCGGCTTACTTGGTTAGTTAATTTATTTTACAATTTTATAGACTTTTAACCCTATTTGATTATTAACATTTTTCTCGCTGTTGGCTGTGTATGTTTTAGGAAGCAGTTTCAAAGCGACCTTTTGACAGTTGTAAGAGCTGCTAGCGATTACAAAACTGATGCTCAGGAGAAATTAGAAGCTGTCGAGATAGAAAATGCAGCACTGAGAGAGAAAATCGCAATTTTAGAAGCTAATTCGAAGACTTTAAGTGAGACCACTTCATTGCGTAGGCGAGTGGGAGAAAATCATTTGCCGTTATTGACTGAAAGCAAGTCTAACAAACGTGACATTTCTGAAGTAATCGAGGAATATGAGCTTTTGGATATTGCTACGAATCCGTGTAAGGGTAAAGAAGAAAACACAACTCTACCTACTTACGAAAATAATAAAGAAAATTGTGCTTCGAATGGTTACAACCATCCCTTAGACTTAGATTCGAAACCTCAAAACTGCGGTACCAAACGCGTGATCGGACAAGCTTCATCATTTACCATGAAAAAATCAGAAATCGGATATGGAAGTGGAGAAAACGGTGAGTTTCTTTTCGAAGTTTCATTGTTCAAGTTGTCAAAGATACTTTAGTCTTTATGTGATATTTGGGTGTAGATGACGATCCGTTGGTGTCTATCGTGAAGGCCACAGGTTCTAGAAGGAACGCGTTGCTTCGTTGGTGCCAAAGTCGGACCACCGGTTATAAGCATGTTGAAATAACCAACTTTAGCACATCGTGGAGTAATGGAATGGCTTTTTGCGCGTTGCTTCATTCCTATTTACCAGACACCATCCCGTATGATTCCTTAAAGCCAGAAAACAGCGAAGAAAACTTTGATGTCGCATTCAAAGCTTCAGAGTCCGTGAACGTTCCTACAACCTTGGTAAGTGTAAAAATGGGATGCAAATAATAGTAATCATAAATCTTTAAAATTAAATCCAAAGTCACTTATCACATCAACTGACTTGTTAATTTCACAGAGTGTTGAAGAGATGCTTTCCAATGAGCGGCCGTCGTGGGAGAAGGTCATGAATTATGTTCGGGATATTTACATGAAGTTAGGAAGCTGTGATTACTAGTAGAATTAATTGTATCGTACATATTACATTTTAAAACTGCCATTTTCCTGTAAGTACACTTTTCTTGAATCCTTATATTTCCGTTCTACCCACCTCTGTCCGGTCGGGTAGATTTGCTCACACAAATCATGATGATCTGCAACCCTGCTGTAGTATACATTTTCATACTTCGTAATATGTACCATTACCCCAATGTAAACATTAAATAACAATTTCCTAAGGTAATCTGTGTACAACTTGGAAATTACGATTAGTACAAGTCATTTTCCCCTGATCATCGAATGTATGAATGAGAATACAAAGGAAGTAAAGACTCGGTCGACGGAGTCGAGCTTTCTATAAAAATTGTTGTGCATTATTTATTGTTGATGTAATGTTAAAGCCTATGAACCTGAAGCTCGTGCAAAATATTTGCTCATTCGTGTTTTTCTGAGTCAGAATATAGTCAGTTTTTATACCAACGAACTTTACACTTTGCCACATTATGCTCTTATTGATAAAGAAAAAAAATAAACATTTGATTTATATCTTCATGATAACTGTGTTCATCTTTGTATTACTACCTGTAGCATTTTTCTGTACAATTAAACTTAATCTATTTGCCAATGAACTTTTCACCGGCTTCGATGTTCTTCTTTAATTCTGGAAGAGCCTTTGCTAACAGCTCCTGTTCGAAGGGCGTCAACTTGCCCAGGCCCAAGTTCTTTTCTACTCCATTAGGCTGTTGAAGAAGGCATAAATAAGAATTTCTCCAAAATTATCCTGACATGATTTTTTTAAATTGACTTACCCCAAGTAGAAGAGGAGTTGCAAAATACGTTGCTTCCGTTATATCTGACCTAACGTACGCACATTCGATAACTCCTTGTTCTCCCTTCATTGCCCTCAGAAGAGAGAATGTAAATCGAGCACCAGCGTAGGCCATTGACAAAGTGGCAGAGCCAGCTCCAGCCTTAGCCTTTACTACTTCCGTTCCAGCCTCCTAAATAGGAAATAATAGATAGGGTAAGGTAAGTTTTCTAAACTCCAACCTTAGAGCAGTTAACATCTCAGTTCTTAGTATGTGCAGCAAGAAGATTAAACTCATACCTGAATCCTTTCCGTTAAAGCCTTAAGTTGGTCCTGAGGGAACTGAACTTGGGGTTTGCACTGAGAAAGCAGTGGAATAATTGTTACTCCGGAGTGTCCTCCGATAACTGGACAGTTGACTTGGGCGGGGTCCAAGCCCTATGTATAAAACAAAGATTAATCCTCATCAGGTATCCTGCATGAAATAAGCCGATACTTTCTTCCACACAATTCTACGACGTGTATATTACCTTAAGGTCGGCGATAAAAGTATTAGCACGGACCACGTCTAAAGAGGACACTCCAAATATTCTCTTGGGGTCATAGGTTCCTGCCTTCTTAAATACCTCTGATGCAATCGGAACGGTACTATTTACCTATCAAAGTAATTCAGAACAGTTAGCTTCAACAGTATTCATGTTCGTTTTCGATATTGCAGATTTCCGTTGTTTTCTAATTACTGGATTGGAAATGATTCCAACAAGAGCTTTGGGTGCAACTTCGGCGGCCGCGGCAGCCAAATCCCGTACAATAGAAGCATTCGTATTGAATAAGTCATCCCGAGTCATTCCAGGCTTCCTTGGGATCCCGGCAGGGATAATGATGATATCGACACCTCTTAGGGAGTCCTTCAGTTGATCAGCACCGACAAAACCTTTGACTTTACAGCTGGTCTCAATGTGGCTCAAGTCCGCGGCCACTCCCAAAGTATGAACAATGTCGTATAAATTCAGCTCGCTGATGAGCTGGGAGTGCTTCAACAGAAGGGATAAGGGCTGACCGATACCTCCACTTGCTCCCATTACAGCCACCTTCGTATTTCTCTGGAAATGGAAAACAAAAGCGGTTGTGTCATCAATATTTCTACTTTGCATTCCTTCCACGTACCATATTTAAATTTGTAACTATTTTTACGTAGGTATTTGTAAAAATGGTAGCTTACGGGACTAGACGAGGATAAGTTTCTGGAGCCATTGCAAAGAATTTGGGCAGTTGGGGCGGCGGATTTAGCAATTCTGGAGAACATTCTTGAGGGTTTTTGGAGATGGAAGGAGTTCAGAAATTGGAATTATTTGATGAAGATGGTCCTAAGTAGTTGCAGATTTAATCAGGGTGGCTGCTGATACTGGCAGTGGTAGTGGCTGATGGTTGGAGAGAAGAGAGAGATGGAAATATTTGGCTGAACGAGTTAGTTTAGTTGAGTAGGGCAATGTGAAGGACGTCAGAACTTGTGCCCGTGGCATGGATTCAGCATTGCGCAATGCAAAAATCCTGTTAAGCATATGAGGGAGGGGTGATTTCTCGAACTCCGACTCCGAATACCTTCATGTTCCATGTCACTTTTCTGCCAATCTATTTGCAAACAGTATATGGAGCATACTATGTACGAGCTACTAAAGACTCGAGAGTCGAGAATGTAAGATTATCTAGGTAGGTAGGTTAGGTAAGTGAATCCCGTGATGACCGACTGCAATAAAATCCTCCTGGTTCCGGTTGGCTAAGCAAATAACCGGTCGGTACAGGCATGCTGAAGAATTCATTTTTACACCCTTTTGATGGATTTCATATTCGTATTCATGTTACATAATGTATGAAGACAATTTGGAGTCAGTTCAGGGAAATAGTTTTAAAATTTGCAATTGATAATATGCCCTGAAACAGATCCCTCGTCCTCTGAACTAAGGAAACACTCTTTTCTTTTGATGAATTATGATTTTCATTATGTCGATTAGAGTTATGATGGCTTCCTCTTCCTTCTCTTAATTAAGACGAGCAATAGCATCAGAAAGTTGGTTGATAGTAGATTTCTGACAAAGTTTTGGTTAAGAAGTAGCTAGATTTTTTCAGCGGTTTTAGGTGCATCGATATCGACAAAGCATCTCCAACTCTTGAACTTGTGCATAGACGCTATGAATTGAGGGGAAAGCTGGACTAGCATTGAGTGAGAGTGCCTTCCAAATTCAATTCCTCCGTCTACCTACATGTGCATTCCTCCTCGAGGCTGATTCTCCTGTGTTTATTCCTGTTTTCTAATTACTCACTATAACTCACTAATTTCTAAATATCCGCAAACAATAATGCGGATTTCGGATTCCAAGATTTGGAATTGAATTGGGGATGGCAGATATTGCAAGATAGAGAGATAGACCAAGACAGACCCTCCTTGCCATAAACACTCGAAGAATTCTTGATTTTTTTCAGTATTGATTTTGCATTTTGGAGGCAGTCAAATACGGCAACAAAATGGAGAAGATTGAAATTGATCCAAATTGGTCCAGCCTGCAGTCCTCCGTCGACCCTGCCATTCTGAAGACAATCCAATTCCTGGGATTTAAAGCAATGACCCCTGTACAGGTAAGTCACTCTAAATTGTGATTCAGATTGTGATGGATAAGCACTTGGTACTGCTAAGTGCTTCAAGATTTTATTTTTCAAAACATTAAATGTTGAGTTAAATATATTTCAATATTTTGGATCCCGTAGGCAGCGTGTATACCCAAGATGCTAAAGTACAAGGACGTTGTTGCAGAGGCGGTGACTGGAAGTGGAAAGACGATAGCCTTTTTAGTTCCCTTGCTGCAGTTGATGTTGGTAAGTTCAATCGAATTTTTAAATACAAATTCTCTTTAGAGTCATTATTTATTGGGGTGATGATTAGGTTATTCCAATTTTCAATGCTTAATGGTTGCAGAGACAACGGTCAAATTGGAGAAGGCACGACATTGGGGGGATTGTAATAGCTCCAACGAGGGAATTAGCCGTCCAGATAAGCGGAGTTCTCAGCAAGTTCTTGGAAGAACTTCCTCAGTTGTCACAGGTCCTTTTCATCGGAGGAACCTCCGTGACGGAAGATTTGGAGAACTTTGTAGACAAGGGAGGGAATATTATTATAGCTACGCCAGGGCGACTTCATGACCTTCTACTGAGGAAAGAAGGGGTCCTTCTTAGAACTTCACTAAGGAGCTTGGTATGTAGGATGACATGGTTTGGAGTAGTCATTACCATCTCACTATATATGATGTTTCAGAATGACTTTCTTTATGTTCCAATGTATTTTATTGTAGGAAGTATTGATTCTGGATGAAGCGGACTCTTTATTAAGTATGGGGTTTGAAAGGCAGTTGAATTATGTTCTTGAGATGGTCCCGAAACAACGTAGGACTGGACTGTTCTCGGCAACCCAGACTACCGAAATTACCAAATTAATTAGGGCTGGACTTCGAAATCCAGTATCTGTGGTTGTTAAAGATAAATCTCAGACTGGAAAGCAGCCTGGATCATTGGATAACTTTTACAGTATAATTGAATCCAAGTTGAAGTTCCATGCCTTAGTCAACTTCATCTCAAAGGAGAAAGGAAAGAAGATTTTGATTTTCTTCGCTACATGTGCTTGTGTCGACTATTTTGCCACCTTGTTGGGAAGGTAATAGCAATTTTAACATACAATATCTGTCTATTAATGTCGTTGATTTTTTAATTTTAATGCTTGCTGATTTCAGATTTCTCAAAAAAGCTTCCATTGCTTCAATTCACGGGAAAATGAAAGAGAAATCAAGGGTTCTTATTTTCGACAAATTTCGCGATTCAGAAGAAGGTCAGTGTTTTCCTTGTATTGAATCAGCTTAATTAGTTAAACAATGAAATGTGATAACGAATCTTCTTTTTCTGAATAGGGATTCTTTGTTGTACTGATGTGATGGCACGAGGAATTGATATCACCAAGAAGATTCATTGGGTAGTCCAATTTGACCCTCCTTCCAATCCAACAGCTTTCATACATCGTTCAGGTCGAACCGCAAGAAATGGAGAAGAAGGTAGAGCTTTGCTGATGCTGCAACCTCATGAAGAAGAATATGTAAAATTTCTAGAAGTTAGCCAGAAAGTAAGCTTGTGCATTAATTAACTTTTGTTCTTTATGGTATTTGTAAATTTGCTAAACACAGTTTACTTATGAACCCTTAGGTATCCATGCTTCAGCTAGATGTTGAAGATTACATCGATAGAAATAAGTTTGACGGTCAGCTAGAGAAAGTCCATAAGTTACAGATTCAAGACAGAGCAATATTCGATAAAGCTGCTAGAGCCTTCGTATCTTTTTACAAAGCATATTCAAAGTATGAATGTAGTCTCATTCTGCGAGTCAAGGGTAATTTTTTATGATGATACAACACACACCTTAAAAGAATGTTTTATTAACCTTTTTTCTTCTTACAGATTTGAATTTAAGTGCAATTGCGACTTCCTACGGTCTGCTAAAATTCCCAAAGATGTCTGAGCTGAAAGGTCAGAAACCCGCAGACTTTGTTGAAGTTGATGTTGACATCAATTCGCTTCCTTACAAGTGAGTTTACGTTTTGGGAAATCAATTGGCCTTCGTAGGAACGGTATTAACGTCTGGATTTTGTTTACAGAGACAAACAAAAGGAGATGAGCAGAAAACGGAAACTTGACACACTCCAGGACACCGGGGCTTGGCCGGAGAACAAAAAGATGCGTCGTAAAGCTGGAAAGGAAGGTTGCTCCTGGTCCATAGCTAAGGAGAAACGGGCTAAAAAACAAGAGAAGTCAGCAGCAAGAAAAGGACGATCTAATAAGGGTTTAAGTGTCGATGAAATCTCATCAATGGAAAAAGCTTTATAAGCCAGGATATCCTCGCCTATTATTTTTCACAGATCGCTTGCTGTATTGATTTTTCGTTGACTCACTATTTTACTATACGTCCATTGTGTTTATATGTACTAATAGAATAAAAGTGTGACCATTTTAAAATTGTATTCTAACTAAATGCGAAATTCACTTTTTCTTATAAGGGACAATGTTTGACGAGATTAGTTTAATTACAAAGTACCTTCCTCAACGTTATATTAAATAGTTGCTAGTTGAGAGTATCATTTTTGACTGCCCACGGGCGCGGTCATTTCCTACCAAACTTATCGGGCTTATGTTCTCATTCGTTAATCCATAACATTACCAAGGTTTTCCATAGCAGAAAGTAGTTTCCTTGCATAGAATAAAATCTGGAATGCAAAAGATTTCTTCCTTTTATGTTCGTAACAGTTGCTTCAAGACTTACTGTACATGATGAAACGAGCCGATAATTCATTCGTACTCCAATGTATCTTTTAAACTTCTTCTTGAACACTCTTCTATAGTTTATGGAGTCAAATTATCCACGTGGTCCTCAAAATTGTAGACAATTTCATGCCATGTCTGCAATATCCTCTGCGCCCGATCGTTTCAATTATCCACTACAATTAACTCCTGATCCATAAAAATTCTGGGACCGTTTATCGCAATTTTTGCCAAATGAAACAGATACAGCAAACCCATCCCTTATAGCCTTGTACACCTTAGTCGAATTAAGCAAGACTCTCTAGGTGGGCAAGAATATTATTTAAGACATTGCTTTAGTACAAATAGATATTTGGTCTTCCATCCCTGTGCCGAGTACTTTACGATATTTCTGTTATAATATATTCGCGTGGGGTTAATGGAGGAACCAATTCATGTGTTTTTCCGACACTTGCCTAACAATTCCTTGCTCTTCTTTGCATTTTACTTGAGCAAATGAAGCATCATACAAGTGTTGGAATTTCAGAGGGTTTCACAACAACTTCTCAACTTCTAAAAGGTACTGGTGTACTTCTGCAGATGATAATAAAGTAAACCTTGTGGATTGTTCTTACCTAGTTTGCATGCAACGGTCTTTACACGGCCAATGTATTTGGATTGGATCTAATGCATTTAATGAAAAGGACTCCCAGAGTGTATTAGTCTGCCTAATCACAAAATAAACCACATTATCTCCATTATTAATCGCCATGAAATCTCTTCATTCTTTTCGTGTATCAGGTGTCGTCCCATTTGACCCGAAGGTCTAGAAGATTTAAGGCAACAATTAAATTATTCTGCTTGTTTCTGATTGGAAATGAAAATGTTCCAAGGAGTTTTAGAAATAAAAATGTCTCCCATTAGGCGGAATTCAATGGTCTTTTAGATTTAGGTTGGATTTCGAGAAGTGCATTTCAGCTTGGATTTGTGGTATGAGTGACTTCGGAATAAAAGACCGCAGGCCCAAAAGGTAAAAACAGGACACGAATTTGGGGATACGACTTTCGATACACATCTCATAGACGCCTATAGATTACCGTGTTACTTGTTGATTTACATCCTGACGATAATATAAACCATTTACAATTTATGATCTCTTTAAAAATTCCTCGATCATGAATTGAAAGAGAAATGGCCCAGATACATTTTTAGACGAAAATCAATCAATAAAAGCAGCCACTCGAGTGTTTTGAGCTTTGAGCAAACAGAAGTGCCATAATACATATATGGTAATATTGAGCAAAAAATGCCATGCCAAATAAATACATGTCGAATGATTTAATTTATAATTCATTGGAAACGATTGATTTTCACTTTATCGGCCATAAATGCTAATGAAAATATCATGAAAATGGTTTTCATAACTGCTTAGCACTAATTCATAATTAACCATTCACATTAGAACTTGCTAGACTTTTGTCCTGTGCACAAACAAGGTGCAAATGATAACTTTTGGTGCAACGAAAAAAGAGTTCATTAAGAAAATAAAGTTGAATTAGAAAACCTCTCAGCTTGGCTTAATGAAAAAATTAGGCAACCGGAATGGACACAAATATTATTATGGTCAAGTTTTAAAATTCTGTATAAAAACTCCACAATTGTCTACTACAAGATCTCTGCAATGAATACAGACGACAACAAACAAAGCGTACTGCGCTTGATAAAAAAAGGACTACGGGAGGCGAATACTGATTATGAATGAACTCTTACGAAAAGAATTATGGCAGTTGATGGATTGTCAGTTGTCCACGTCGTTGACCTATCTAATATCTATATAATATCTCCTACCGTACGTCTGAGTCTAGAGTCTTGAGTCTTAAAGCTCAAAATGCCATGCATAAAAATATCAAAGTGTTAAAATGTTAAAAATTATGAAAGAAAGTTGGATATATACTTGATACATGATAAGGTTTTTATAAGACAATCATATTATCATATCATATCATCATGGGACTGTCAGATTTCATTGCGTTTTGTGAATAATTGGAGACAACATGTATTTAGGGACAAAGTACATCTGCCTTCGTGTGCATTTTAAGAAAGTGTAGATTAGGGACACTGGGAGATTTCTTTATCGGG
The DNA here is from genome assembly GCA_034695115.1 of Desoria olivacea. Classification (NCBI taxonomy): domain Eukaryota; kingdom Metazoa; phylum Arthropoda; class Collembola; order Entomobryomorpha; family Isotomidae; genus Desoria; species Desoria olivacea. Next base: position 119,676 of record JAQFZA010000011.1, on the reverse strand, counting down.
ATATTTAAAATCTTTATCGTTTTATAGAAGTTGATCTAAAATGGTCCTTGTCAGTCATAGCGGTAGTATGTGTGAATTTTGTCGTAGAAGGGCGTATTAGGAATTGATCAAATCTCTCAAACACTTGCATACTTTTTCACTCCGATCTTCTCGATAAGAATTTTTATGTCATAAAGTCACAGTTGACCGCGGTTTGTAAGAGGGTGATGTGCAGTACCAGTGGGACATGCATGATGTCATATTATTCATGATGCTTTAGATGTCTGCTTGAGATATTGTGTAGATTCTAGGACCGTTTATTCATCAGCCACAAATAAATTCAGGTAAGTGGTGGACTATTGTATAAATTAAGAGCTTGAGTTCACCACAAATTACAAAATTTAGGTTGGTCAGTCAAAACAAAATTATTGTAACCGGCTAAATTTTAGTAATGCTAGATTTACCGTGGAAAAGATTGTGATGGAAAACATCCACACTGATTATTTCGATCAACAGACAAAATGCTCGCTTAATATAATCGGGCAGATGATAATCGTTTTCGAACATCGTGATGCAAGGTATTTAACCGCATGCATTTTTAAGGGATGTATGCCAAAGACAAGCAAATTAAAAATGTAAGGTGTTATTGAACACGTAACTGATCAACTGAAGTCAGTTTTTTTATATCAGAAACGCATTTTTTTATGTTTGTTTACAGGTTGTTAGGTTGATTCATTTTAATAAAAATTGTGTAATCCCCATCCCTCTCTCTTTGCATACTGTCATAGTCGAATAGTCATCAGAGATTTTCTGGTGTCAGATACATTCTAAGTTCTAAGTAAATAAGTATGTATATATATACAGCATGACTTGAAAAAAACTGATTGTTATACAGAAACAATTAACGGCCATGTGATCTCAATAGTTTTGGTGATTACTCAACAGCAAACCCGTTTTGACTTGATCTAATCAGATTTTTTCTACGGATTCAAAGAAAGATGCTTGTGATATTGAACGCTGAGTATGCAGAGGTAGCCTAAATCTGTACATTATGCATACAAACAAATTAGGAAAAATAAATATGCTCTGAGCCTCCCTACATGTGTACATATGTGATGTGTAAAGGCTGCATGTGTTGCAGAGAAGGACTCCACCCGTGAGAGACCTAAGCAGTTTGACCGAATTTCGAGGCACCTCAAGGTCAAGTCGTCAACTGTCTGGGACGGCATTAGAGAGATTGTGACCATTTGCCCATCCATGTCCAATTCTCTACTAATCATTTCAATTCCATTATTCCCATTCCATGTTTTGATTCATGAGAGCCTCGTGATTCAAGTTCGAACGTCGATTTGAGATTTGTATAAAAAAACTTGGATTTTTGATTCATTACTTCATCCTTATAATGGATAAAATAATATGATTGGATTGAGCACATTTTCCTCATTTCACTTTGCAGGCTACGAATTTAAATCAACCTAAAATCCTGTTGATTCTTCTTCTTCTTTTTTAATGATCCTTATAAGCTCCTAAGTAAAGTCCAAGGGACATCAACTTGTGAAGTTGTGATACATGTTTTTGAAAAGCGTAAACATTAAAAATAGTTGGACAAAGTTCTTAAGCACTCTGCAACGAATTAAACATGGAAGGATCATATTAGCCTTTGTTACATATGGGTTGGAAAACCGACAAGACTTATACAACATAGCAGGTTAAATGCTATTCTTAAACTTATTATATCGAAGGAATTGGGTAAATAAACATTAAATGAGGGTTCTGAGTACAGAAGTTAATTTGAAATTGCTATTTTTAATTACAACTGTGGATATATGATGACGAGAATTTGATTGCTGAGCTCCGTTCCAAGACTGGGAATGATTGAAAAGTATGGAAAGCAATTAATGTGTCTAAGGTTTTTACAACTACCTGTTTGTCCAATGTCATCTATAAATTCGTAGGTACCAACGTATTTACATGCTGTCTTCAATGTTTAAACTGTTGTATTTTTTCCCCATAGTAAACCTAACCTCATCAATGTCTGTTTAATTACATGTTCCCCATTAGTTAAAAATGTGGTGTTGATAAAATCAGCCGATGTCTCTGCTCGTTAGCTTAAGTAGCTCATTTAAGCCGGAGTGCTTCCCCGCTGAGGTTTTTCCTCCACGATTCGCTCTTTCCATATCGTTTTTGGTAAAAATATACTTGATTAAGTAAAGTTAATCATGAGTATTGTTACCTCCTTCATTGATGTGATATAATAATGTGTTTTTTCCTGGGAGATTTATTGCAACATAATAAAACTAATGAGTACTTCCGTCGTGACCTTTTTCTCAAATGAGCAGAAGGCATGCATGGGAGTCTAACTTTGTACATTTATTTTGTATCGGTAGGACTGCAAACGTTAACAAACTAAACAAGATGTAAGGTGTCTACCTATCTCTGATACAGATATTGTACAGGAACATCATAAAATACAAAACGTTACATGGAAAAAATGAGGTAAAAATGGATTAAGAGGTCAGGGGGAGACTTACTCGACTAATAGTGACATTCATTTATCCTAGGATTGGATTTTCTTCTTTTATTCCGATGGAATGAACTAATTATTTTTCACGCTCTTGAGACTTGAGACTCTTGAGCCTCTTGTGATTCTGTGACATTGAAGATCCTTTATTACCTTTTTCCTTCTTTGGTCTCTTTCGTCCAATTGCTTCGACGAGAAGCTAGAAGTTCTCAGATAGCTCAATTTGTTCTAAATGTTTAAATCCTACAAAAAACTCTCTGAGGTTTGACCTCTAAGCTCTTATGGTTTCTTTGCATATATGGCCACAGAGAAATCCTCCTGCTTAATTAAACTAATTGGGGCAATATCATGGATATATGTCAATACGAAAGATTAATCATATTTTCTGACTTATCAAGTCATTAATTATTTGCGGTCTGTGGTCTGTCATAATTCACAGACTTGAGGAGGAAAAAATATGCAATTTTGAATCAACTAATGAGCCTATGAGACGATGCAACTGCAGAAAATATTTTTATGGAGTATTACAAGAATCTAGGTTGGTTTGGTATGCATAAATACTGTAGACATTAATCCTATGAAAATCAAATTATTTTGCAATTCAGACTTCAAACTTAATAAATTCTATAAACCCCAATTCTTGAATAGTTTATTTAATGATTGTATTATAAGTTATGAAGATATTTGGAAGCATGTTTCACAAGGAGTGAATTGCTCTTGGTTAAAAAGACATCTTTTAACAACCAACAACGATAAATAATAATAAATTTAACAACTAAATATAAAGTTGAATGATGCTCCATAAAACCTCAGGCAGTGTAGAAGGTTTAATACTTCATTATAATTGGCACCATAATCAGTAGGAAATTATAGTGTGTGCAAATTGGCAAGACAAATTTTAATTGCTTCGCTTATTAATTTCTATTTATTAATGTTGATTGACAATTTTGACGGGTACTAACTGGGAGTTCGAGTAGGATGGCAGAATATATTTGTCTGATCAGGAATTCATGATATTATCCTACCATGATATTATTTTGACACTTGACAACGACAACCCCTGCTGCTGGTTTTACAAAAACTCATAATTAAGACTACGGAAGAAAGCTATTTTGAATTTCGAACTCTCAGCTACACTTTGTTATTATTTTCGAATTTTCCATATTTATTGGGTTTTAAATGCTACTACGTGAGTTTGGTATATTTACAAAACATATTGCGTGATTTACCTGCTGTGTGTGATTAGTTATTTTGACATGCCGAAATTACTACGCTGAAGCGACTTGATACAAACTTTTTCAAAAGAGCTTTTGATGAGAAGACTCACGATCGAATAATGATTCTCAAATTATTTGACAAATTGGCTACAGGTGGATTTTTGCAGTTTTGGGAATGAGCAATTTCGTGTGTAACTTTAAGAAATTATGAAACTGGTTCCATGTCAAATGTTGACACTTTTGAATAGTCAAATTTCAAAATCTGTAAATACCTTCTCGTTTCGGTTTGTAAAAAGTTGAAAATGCATAATACAAATGGCCCTTCATTAGTCCTTCTCAATGAAAGATTATTTGCCGTTGCAAGTTTTGAGTAAAAAAAACCTTTCATAAATATCCTCTTGAGCATGAGATAGTCAATTATACTTTTTGATTATGTTTTGGCAGTTTAATGATGATTTTTTAAAAAGTTGTGAAGCGCGTGTCAATAATGAAGCCAAAGTTCCTGTATAATCAGTTGTCACAGGTAGTTTTTTCCTGTCCTGAAAGGTCTGATGTAAACCTCTAATGGCGGTGAGGTGCGATGAGCAAAAATTACTGTTTTTTTTAAATGAAATAATGATGATAAGAGATTGTTACGAATAGAGAATTCTCCGTAATTTTATAAGTTCGTAACTTCTGGTTGGGAGTTTGGAGGAGATCCTTATTTATCTTGTGAATTGAGAATAACTTGCTACGTCTTAATGACTTTTATGTCAACTCAGAAGAGATGCAATCTCATCTTCCTATTCGAGATTTGAGCTCTACTGTCATCTCATCTTTGTTGTACCTTCGAACACGTTCATGTAAACGATAAACATTTCCCTTCTTGCATAAACAGCCTTACGAACAGCTTTTGGGAGGCGAATGAGGCGATAAGAGTTAAGTAGCTTAAATAACTCATCAGATCGAGTAGTAGCGAATCTCATGTATATCCTGGTCTAGTCCTGTTTGACTATGTCTTTCGCAAGAGGTGTGAATATTTTATACTTTTAGTCAGAAAAACAAGGCAGCTTGATTTGTTTTTTGTTGCAAATTAGGGCATGGTTTTCCAACTTCAAAACTCGTGTAATTGAAAACTCATCTCCCCATTTTATGTCATTCATACAGGAATCAGTTCTTAATCAAATGTATGTATGGTCTCTATAAACTCTGTATACATTTTATAATCTCATTTTTGATAGCACAATAACAGTAATAAATCAATGAGAAGTTGAGGTAGGAGGGAATTGCCGTGGATTTTACAACCTTGTTGACACTCTATTGTTTTAGTATTTCGTGAGTAATTAAATTGAATTCGAATTTCATAATTTTGTATTTACCAATCAAGTAATCAAGTCATCCACAGTTGTAGGATTCATTGATGATTCCCAATTTCCAATGTGGTCTGAGCAATCCAAATGGGATTTGTATGTCCAAATCCCTCGTCTTATTAATAAGGAGTAACTCTCATTATGTTAATTATTTCCGTCTTCTATCGTTCAAGTTCGTTCATTAAATATCTAAAATTCGCTAATTGTTTTAAAATCACAAACCAGTGAATAAGGAATCCAATTTCAATATCCTAACGTGCTTAAAATACTCATATAAATATTGAAAAAGTGATAATTGAACAGAAGTTGTAATCTTTTCAGACTGTAGGCAAGCCCAAAATTTTTGAATGCAGATAAGGAATAGCCCAATGCTATTTTCGTAGGATGTAGGAAGACAGATTAGTATTCTAACATTGAACCGCAGCGCATAAAGATCATTCAACAGGTTCACTTCAGTTTTCACTCTCGACTCTATAATTACTAATTATTTAATTACCCTACGTGTACACACAAACTCGGCTAATATACTATCAACTGTAACATATAATGAAAATTGGAATTAATGAATTCAACATGCGAATACGTTTCATAAAGAGCATACCTATACTGCTTGATAAAGTATTGGCTACAAAGATACAGAAACCACACTCTGAAATATCAAACAGCGATCAAGTAAATTCAAATCCGTTAAGAAAGTTCCAACGTAAAACCTAGACTTGGCTTCACGCTCAAGGTGTGTTACACGAACAAGTTGTAAAGTTGTAAATAAATTAACAACTTGTCTACAGACATGTAGAACATGTAAATGGAAATTGATTCACCGCCATAAGTTCCTGTTTTATTATTTCTAGAGGTTCATTAATTTGTTAGTTATGTAAACAGAATCAAGACTACGAACTGCACTTGAGCTCTTGAGTTGACTGACCGAGAGAGCCCAGAACTTCAAAGTTGATTACAATTACAAGGGCAATTATAGATACGACTCAATTAATTATACTTTTAATTATGTCCGGTGTATAACAAGTTGCTATTATGGTTTCCATTTTATTATCTTTTTGAGCAAACTGGCGTTTCCCATATAGGTACGTTTTACATAATGCACATGTACATACAGTAAGCTATATGCAATTTCTGACTTCTTGTTTACAACGCTTCCGGTAACTTCAACTTTTTGGCCTTACCTCTAGTTCAAGTTTTACAAGTAGGAGTAATTTTAAGTTGTAAGAAGCATGATAGAAGAGAATTTGGTATTTGTGAACTAAGTATATGACGACCCTGTAATAATAATACGTAGAGATCAGTTAAATGGTAAAATGTATTTACAATAATAATGACATAATTTATAAAAATGTTGAGTTACACTACTCCTAGTCCAAATAGTACAGCCTAAACATTTTACATCAAAATACTTTGGCACTTGATGACTTGATGACTGTTTCCTTTTCATAATGCAGATACTATTTTACTCAAAAATTTAGGGTCGTAATTATAAAAATCAGAATATGGCATGACTGCTACAGTGGACCAAGGCAAAAAAAATGTAGAATTAAAAAAAGAAGATCCGTTCTGAGAGTTATGAAGTCAGGTTTTTGGTTTTTTAGTGTCACGTTTGGATTATCAACTTCCTACCTCCTAAATGTTTGGTGAGATTGAATGTCTGAGACAAATGTGTATTTCTATTATAGACAATAACATCTAATTGCAGTCTCCAAGCCGATATGGATAGCAGAATAGCACAGGAATATGTTTTGATAGGCAGTGCAGAATGTTCCCATAAGAGTTGAAATATTCTAAATTATTGAACGTTTCATTTTGTGATTTTATCAAAACACTGTTTTTTATGCTATTTTCAGGTAAGAAAGATTTTTAAGAAAATGTTGGAATTTTATTTAAGGGAATCCAAGTAGGAAAAAGGGTGTGAGGATTTTGTCTATTTTTTCTTTGCCATTGGGTGTAGAGCAAAAGGTTCAACTGGTTGACGTTCCTTCTTATGTACTTTGTTGTCCCAGTCATAATTGGTTGAGTTTATTTTCTTTAATTTGATATTATTCACTTCCCTGCAATCGTGTAAGACTTTTTTTTAGGAATGTTACATACTTGTAAATAACTCTTACTTGTAATATATTAAGCTGAGACTTTGTTATAATGTGAGTGCTAAAATATGCGGAGAAATTCTTTGTCCCACAAACGTAACACTCATTTTGTGTTTAAAAATCTTGTTTGAATTTGAAACACTGAAATGTTTGAATGATTATCATTACTGCATACGAATTTTGGTTTGATTCGTATAAATGTATTGATAACATAGTACGAGTACAAGAAAAACATACGCAGGAAAAAATAGAAAAGCACGTTTATTTTGTTTTTAATTATGATTCTAATTATTTAATAAATGTATCAATATATTTGAAATACTCTTACATGATAGAGTGCCCATCGTAATTATCATGTTGTGTCAAATGGCAATGAGAGTAACACGTTAGGAAATAATGTTCTAGATCCGATACATAAAAGTGTAAGTGATGTTGCATACCGGTTTTGGTTTCGTTTCCACTTCCTATAATTGAGATGTTCGTCGGAAGTGGCTGAAAGAAACTGCTGTGATTGTTCTAATTCCTCCCGGCCATTTAGCCCTCAAAACATGAATTTCATTCTTGAAGTGTTATCCCAATTGTTTAACTCAGTCATTACAATTTAATTATAAATCTGGACTAATCGAATGGATGTATACTAAACATAAGTGAGATTGTCGTTATAGTATATGTTACGGAGCTATTTTTACTTGTAAAACTGGTCGATCAAAATTCCATAAGCTATTGCAGTTTTGTTGTATATCATCTTGTTCTGTAATATCTTGTCTTAAATTGAGTTGCCATTCTAAAATAAGCCAATAAACTATTGTTGCCGACAGAATCTTTTCGATCCTGCAATGCATAACTTTAAATGATCTTCTGCATTATCAGAATCATACGAAAATATGTTTGATAGAAGACTGCACTTCTAACTGTGGACTTGGCAGTAACGGTGGTACATAGATATAATCACTCATTAGCAAATTGGGATTCATGTCAAAGATTCTCAATCTAATGAAAAACCTGCCCTCGCCTTGCAGTATCGAGCTATAAAACTTGTTGTATCAATTAGACCTATCTGGGATTCGAATATTATAAATTAGGAACGATGCGTTCCTGCCTTGCATCCTATCGTAAATAAATGCACTTTTAATGAGATCAAGAAAAAAGTTGTTTGACTATTATAACTATACTTTCCTCAGAGATTGAGGTGGACTCTTGTAAATATTCATACATAATATTGAACGTGTGTTGTATAAATTTCTGTCGATATTCGTGATCAGATCCCACAAGTTACAAACCACGACACTTTTCAGCTCCCTTTGCTCCATATGAAAAGTGTAATGTAGATCTGAATGCAAATTTCCCCGTCATATAATATCTGCATACTTGACTTTTGACAACTCTACCGCCGGATTAGTTGAATTTCTATAGACATCTCAACTTGTTTCTAATCGATAGAATCTACATTTTTAATGCTTGACTATCTTGAAAACGTAATGGAGTTTACAATACGATGATGCATCGTAGCCACCCCGGTGAAATACAAATCAATGAAAGGATGAGGTGAACGGTAAATGTTAATTGATATGCACTGACACATATATTGAATGTAATTTATAATTTGATAACTCATAAAATAAATACCTGCGGGATGGTCTCATTATGAATATACCTGCTCTGATTAGATTACTATGCTAATTCATAACAAGGCGTATTGCTTCTTACAAGTTTGACTTAATGCACAATAGGAAAAGTAAGAAAAACAGATTAGTTGGACTTCCCAACAAATTCTAAAACTGATGACGATGACTGATGAGTGTAAGGCAAGTGCAGTAATGCAGTAAAATTGCATCACACATACTCCAACATCAAATAAATAAAAACCAATCATACAAATCAAATTTAATGGAATCGTCTCATCACTTTTTAAGAACAGATCAGAAACTGAATTCGAAAGTTAGGTCGTAATTCATAAAGGGATTCATTCAGTTGTGAAATGAATAACTTCAAGTCGATTTCTGCCTGACCTTGGATAGGTTAGATAAAGTCCTACATACATACTCAATCTAGTTATTATTACTCAACATCTTCAGACAACTTTTGATGATCTGTAGTACTATACCTGTTGGTAGTCTGGAATGATGGGAATTGAAAATTGGAGAAACTTGTTAAAGAAAAGGATTATTTTTTATAAAAATTCTCTGCCGTTTTTAACATCACCATTGTCATAGATGAGATCGTGGTGCTAGAATGCAACCTTAATTCCATTGCAAAGTGCAAAGATGCTATTCTAGGAAATGATGACGAATTTTAATTGTTGTATTCTGTTTGTGTTTAACTACGGCAAATATAGAGGCAATCCCCAACTGCAGTCTAATCTTCCTCACGGAATTCGTTTCCCCTCATCCTTGTTAAGGATTGCTTAATGAGTTTTAAAATATTTATTCAGACCTCTGCCCATAAACTGCTTTTCATGTATTAATTTCCATAAGTAAGTCCCTTGTTACATAAGGAAGAGAGGAAGATTTATATTCTATTACGCTACAGCTAGTTCCTCTTCATCAAGTTATGAAACGGTTTACGTTTAATATTTAATACTTCATAATCATACTGCAAAGCTGCATACGGATAACACGTATACAGAAATACAGCTTACATGGCTTGATGTGAGATTATAGCTAATCTGTATATCGGTCAGGTCAGTGGGAAGGAAATAAATCTGTAAATGGGTTGACATTAGCAAATGTATTTCGGGGGACTAGCCTTGGACCTTTCCATCGTTATTTTGCTGGTTAGAAGATTTATGAATTTGATTTTTATATTTAAAATAGAAAGTTCATGACAAATTAGAAAATCTATTGAACAATTTGATTAGAGGAAAAATCATTTCTGTTAGTTTTTAATCATTATCAGATTTCATGAGTTCTGTATTCTATAATTGCGGCCTGCAATCCAAGTACAAAAATTAATTAAAAACCTCTCTGCTCCCAGCCAGCAAAGAACAAATGCCAAAATTCACAAATCCTTCATGCATTACAGTTACATTAATAATTTGCGAATAATTTAGCATGTATTCTTATGGGCTGGTGCCAGTTGCCAGTTTGGCTTTGCTGTGTGTAAACCATGTGTAAACGCACCAAGGCAGCTGTAGTACAATGTAGCAGCACATGCAGTAATTGAGTTACTTCAAAGGTGGATGCTTTCTTCTTGTTTAAACTTGTTACTTATCGCAGAGCAAACAAGCATCAGGCATTCGTAAGCGTAAACTTCACACTTGCGTTAACATTGTGGAAAACCCTTGTCGTCGCCTAAAAAATGAATCGAACGACACCTCAACAGACCATGTATGACAGGAAGGGTACATGTTATGATAACAACTATCTTGGATTCTTTTTTATCCCGGTCTGTCATTGTCTTATCAATTTTATCCTGACACAATCGCTCTCCCTGTTTTCTTACTCGGGAGTTAGAAATGGTGTTGAATAACACGTACAAAGGGATCACCATGCTTTTTGAAGTCTTAATAAGGTGAAATGGGAACTTAATGTTTAAACATGCAACTGTCATTTGTTATCTAAATGTAGAAGGTGACGGATGTTGATAGTTTGGAACGATAGTTTGAATAGAGGCTTTTTCCAGCTACTTTTTAGAAGTTGGAGGAACAGAGATTGATTAAGATCTGAAAGGCCTAGATGATGAGATCCCGTGAGTCATGTAATCATGTAATTCGACTTAGCTTCTGTCTACAGGTTTTGACAGATGATAATCTGCACGAACTCTGTTCAGATGTCAGATAATGCAAATGGACAACAACATAAGAATTAGGTTGTAAAAAATAAAGTACGACACTATGTTATAATACGTTACGTTGCTTATCAATTTGAGGATTGTCAAGCCAGGCAGGTAGACATAAGATATTGTATAAGACAGTGAGCATAAGAATGAGAGTGAATGGGAGAGAGAGCTGTGTATAACTTTCGATGAAAAGTCTAACGGTTGGCCACTAACAATAGGCTTATTAGGCCAGAGTACTGCAGCCGACAGTAGTGGTGGATTTATGCAGGGGGCTCAGAGACCCCCATTTGTCTCCATAGAAACATGAAGGCCACCCTCAGGTATTATAACGTGGAAAGTTACGTCCATATCGCTTTATTTGAGAAATCCCTTTACTCGCGACCACATCTACTAAGTCCACTTCATATTTCTGCTTCTCATTGTGCTTCTACCATTTGTGTAATCTATTTGTTTATGGTTTCCTGAAAAACCTCATCCCTTTCCTGACAGAAAATTTAGAGTCTCTTTGTGAAGTGTGGTGTTTTTTGGATCTTTCGGTGCATTCCCGAAATATCTATATTTGGATTTTTTGGATCTGGACGGATTTTCTTATCCGGCATTTTCGCAAGTTCCTATCAAGTAAGCCTTTTATAAAATCAATCACCATCGAGTCATAACAGACTGACAACACTTGCTCAGAACCGGACATGATACACACCAGAGTCAACCGGCAGCTTAAGGCACTCGTTGCCTAATTCAGACAGATTAACAAGACATTCGGAATCCATCAACATCACATAGTTTTTTCATTCCTTGACTTTGATAAAGAGAATAAGAAAGACGAGCAAGTCAGGATCATTACATTCCGAATCTGTCAGTTTACTTTCAAAACGATTAGTCCTTCCTGCGTCGAAAATCTAGAATCAAGTTATTAATCAAATTGTTCATTCATTCCGACAGTCTGCAGGCTAGTCTACTTGTTGTTTTTTCAGTTCATACGGCCAAAGAAGCAAAAAAGTACTCAAGGCCGGTTACTGACCATCGTGTTGTTATGTAGATTAAAAGCTTTTCATTTCCATTGAGATTTCTCCCGGTATCTGCAGCGATTCGTTTATCTCGGCTCACACCATAACTTAAAGTCCTTCCTTAGGACTCCATAGTAAGGGTTGACCACTATTACTTTTAACAAGCGTTAGACAACTGGATGGAAGCCAGATACTATCCTGATAGTTTGCTCATACGTACTTGAAATATCCTAGTACATATTTATTAAAAGGTATCAGAAGGTAACAGAGTAGGAGATTTAGACGTATCACGCATACAGGAATTAGAAAAGTAATCCTATTTGCAGATGAGATGAGATTAGATTAGCTGAAATTGCAAGCAAGAGTGGAGTAACTGGGATTACAATTTTTCTAGCAGAGAAGCTCGACTGGTTAGGTAAGAAAAAACCCAAATTTAATCTTAGCATTACATAGTCCGTGTAGGTTGTTGATATTTGCAATTCTTAAATATGCAATGCAATGCAAAAAGGAGTATGAAGGTGGACTACTAACTAACTGCACCTCAGTATGAAAGGGATATTAAGTTTATAAATATTGAATAAATGGGCAAGACGCATATTATGTATACATATGTATAGGTTAGTGAAGTTGCAAGTAGGCTTAGTTGATAGTTGGCTCACACTTCTTCTTGTGCATGTATGTAGACGTAGTTTGCGTACAGAGGAGCCTGAGCCTCCTACAAGATTTGACTATTGCCGTTCTGTGGATTGTGGAATTGGCAAAACTCAAGCAACATGGAAAGAAAGGAGAGAAATGAAAAGTGAAATTTGCAATTAACGTTCGTAGTACATAATGTACGTACGTATGGTTATGAAATAACCAGAAGAGTCTAATCACATCTACAACTGAGTGGAAACCACCGTTAGTGCCAAGTAGGTCCGTTCCTTTGACCAGACTTACTTACTTGATAGCTTGCTTCGTTTCTTAAATAGTCCAAGCATCTAATAATACAATAATCCTCCTGCTACCCATAGACATGACAGACTTAGAGACAGGCAGATGTATTATAGGTAATAATTTCATGTAAAAACCAAGGAGATGAAGACTCTTGAGATCTTAAGTTTTGAGACACTTGAGGATTTTGAGAAGTTACAACTTGCAATTAAAATTACAAGCTGATAGAATTACAGGCTTAGTAGGTTGTTGTTAATTCTTGTCATAATGATATGAGGACGGGGTGCGATGATAAATAAAATTATTTAGTTTAGTTAAATAGGCTAAATACATCGATTCATTTGGGAGTAGACGTCATGCAGAGACTTGTGTGTCAGTCAGGTTATTGCCGAATCCTTTTTAGCATTTAACAAGTTAGAGGAGTGACAGTGATAATGTTGAGAACATAACATAAGATGTCCGAGCTAACAAGCTAAGCAAAAATAAATAGTCTACTATTTGCCATCAGCCGATGGATTTGCATCCATTGTTGCGTTGCGTTCTGTTGATTGTTGTCATTTGAATATTTGCATGTTTTATTATAAAGAGCCTAGCCTCACCTGAATTGACTATTATAATTGCACATCCATTTGAGAGGTGACTAGTCCACCAGGTTAGGTTATGTGTCCACCCTCTAACTAAGAACGAACGAAGAGGTATGATCATAATAAAGTAAACGATGGATCCCAATAATTTCCCATCTTCTTTAATTACCGATGAGTTACGAAATTACAAGTGTTGATGGGCCGAAGAAATATATTTTTTGGGGTAAATCTCTGAGTAATGATGAATCATAATTATAATGCAATGATAAAATTTCATTACATTCTTGAAAACGCACTCATACGTAACAGCCTCACGGAATAGTCTTCATCAACAAGCTTTAGACATTACAAATTATTTAAGAAAGACCACGACCAGTTTTGCCGACAGAGTACGTGTAGTTGGAGACTTTGTATAAGGTACCAAGCCTGATTGAGTGACTAAACGTCGAAGCCATACCTATATTGGAGTAATAGCAGACGATTAGTTTATGAGGAGTGAAGGTAGTGGTTATATAATCCAACTTATCCAACCCTAATGAGTGTTTTTCTAGTAATTGTTAAATTGCAAATTCCGGTTTTCATCTGCACAGCTCCAACAGCCAAGGAGTACAGTATGCATATAGATACACGTAGAAGAATACAAATGATTTTGAGGAGAGTAGATGCGTTCACAAATTTACAAATTTACAACTCCTACCGTTAGGTTCGTAGGTTATCAGACGCCAAGACAAGCTGACCACTCAAAGACTCCAACTCCGTCGCATTCGCAACTAGGTCAGTTAGGATAATAGACATAATCGACTATCACTCTTATACACCATATTAGTATGAAAAATAATATTATTAATCACTTTTGATTATGACTTCCAACTTCTGGGTTATTCATTCGTGTAGAGAACATTAGTTGTTTGGCCCTATGTAACCTGAGCAAGAATGATGAATTACAGCAGGCTATGTGTTTGATTATTGGATGTTTGGAAGTGACTATGTGAGAGACTGATGTTGCAGGTCATTTGGGTTTTTAAACTTTTATTATTATTACGAAACTCCAATGCATCTCATTGGAAATCCAATGCAATCTTCTTCTGGCCACTAACCACGTTGAAGCATCAAGAATCCAAAATGAAAAATCCAAGCCATGCATGCCGATCAGTCGTAGACTTACCTATGGGTAATTGAATCATGTAGCTGGTTCCTAATAATAATGTTTGCATGGCAATGCATTGTACAAGGAATATGAAAAAGTTGCCGTCAGTTGGTTGGGCAGTAGTACGGCTATGTAATAATTTCTCCACGTATGAACAAAGATTTCACGCGTCCTAATCTACAAATTACATTTGACCTGATCTACTCTCTAACCCTTTCTGCAGATTACATCATCTTCTTCTTCCAACTAATCTTATATAAGAAATTCAATTAGCTAAACGTAATTCCTTCCCCGTTTGCAGACAATTTTATTCAAATCTTATGATTTATTGCCGGATTTACGTTCATTATTCCTCCTAGTCGTAATATCCTAATAACGTTGGAGATTTCCAAAGGTGGGATGGAAATTTAAGTTTCCTTAGTCTCATCATCCGTCTCTGCATTGCATATGAAGACCAAATTTTCATCACTTGCCGAGCTTACTCTACTCATTAATTCAGTCAGGGACGGAGTTTCAAAGTTCCATCACTTATACAAATAAAAATAGCTACCTTCATGTTTTCCTCCGTAGAATTAATCAAAATCAATCCAAAAACGTTAACCACTAATTAGTGTTTAAAAACTGTAGGGCTGAAAAGTAAATACAGTAATCAGTGATGAAGGGAGCGTGTACCAAATACATTCCTTCGTAAAATAATGATACATTTAAACAATGCCAGTGCACTACTAGACATCAGACAAACAAAGTCCATAATGTTCAATAAAATGTTTTTTGCACGCATTATTCACTGTATTCCACCCACATAATATCTTTATGTGAGGATAAGGCTAGATTGAACCATTCAACATTGATTCGTGGGAATTCAGAGAACGTTAGGTAAAGTCGGCCGAGTGCAAACGTACTGCTGCCTCATGCTCTTGTTTTATTAGCTAGTTAGAAAAGTGTAATTTCACTATCGATTTCATTCAACCTTCTCACCACACATATTTTTTAGAGTCAAACTGAAGACGAATTCGAATCTATGTCAAGTGTGTGAATTTTTTATTTTTAAGAACGATGACGATCAGTGTACAATAATAATTTCTTAGGTAGAAGAAGACCTGTGGGTTGTAGCATAACAAACCTCTAATTGTTAGGTTAGGCAATTTCCTTTCATTACTTTTTTGATTATCGTGAGTTCCAAATTCTCTTCGGGTTAATAACCATTTCATCACAATTAAAAATTCCCATCTGCATCAGAATCCTATATCAGGCTGACCTTGTTCCTTCATAAAAGGTCATGGGTGTCGTACAGTTAGGTAACACTAATTTGTAATTACCCATTTTAACTGCAGTCCTCTTATTTTCGTAATGCTTTAATTACATACCATAGGATCTTCTTCATTTAGCAAATCCTTTCTCTTTGCCATGCGGTCATATAGGATCATTATGATGGGGTGGTTTTTTATGATTTTATTTATTTATTCAGGATTTTTTAGATGTGGTCAAATAATTGAGATCATTACCATGGCACGTTGTGAGTTACGAGGTTGGCTAAAAAAATCGTAGCTAGTACAATTTTTTGGTCCGTTTACATACAAGGGGAATGAACACAGTAGAAGATTTCCGTCTAGTTTATAAAAATATTCCCCCCCCCCCTCCTGTTCGAAAGCTACTGGATTCTGGAAGAAATCTTCTCCCATTCCAATTAATTTTGTACGAGAAGAAACAATAAGATTGAGTGATTATATTACAAGAACAAAGGAGGAGGGGGTAATTTAATTGATTAGCTCACTTTCGCTCTCTAAACGAAGCCTCTACTGTGTAGAGTTCTAGAGACACTCTAGAGTGTCTAAACTTAAGGATTCAAAAGACTTGCTTGGCTGAATAAATGAGACTCACATCGCACAGGCAAGGAGCAGCTTAAGTCGTGCAATAGAATCCCATTGTTCCTCAGAGGGGAGAGATATGAGAAGAACAGTTTTTAATAATAATAATAATAATAATAATAAACGTGGAAATTTCAGACTGCCTCTAAATACTCCCAACTACCCTTCTCTGTCCGTCTTAGAGTCTTTAGTTTACGAACTCGTTATCATTTATTTTTTTTTAAAGTGACGACAGAATAAAATCTTATGAACCTCCCAATCCAAGCGTGGACACAGGAGCATTTAATGCATGTATTATGATTATATTATGAATGACTCCTTGCTGTGCACTCCTGTAAAAAAAAATAACTGAATGCAAACTGCAACTCAATCCAATCCAATGTTGAATGTAATAAAACTTGGGTGGATTCTTGAGAAATTCATATCTGCTATTCATATATGTAACAAGGATGCAGTAATATATAATTTCGTATTCTGCTAGTGCAATTAATCTGATTTTATTCGGATGAAAGGTGCTCGGCAAATATGATAGGTAGGGATAATGTATGTATAGTAGATTTATTTAAGCAATTTTAAATCACGAGTAATAGTAGGAATACACAAAGCACAGCTCAGGGCTGTCTAACATGACGGAAAACTTTCGCTGATATTCTGTAACAATTTACATATCTTATTTTTCATTTTCTTTATTTTTAGCCCTTTAGTCCAACGATGACAAGGTAGATGTAATAATAAGGGTAGTTAGTGTTAACTTGGTAGATTTAATTGTTACCCTTTTTTATTAGTTCCCTAAAATCGGGATACTATCAACCTCTTTCTGTAGTCATCGTCTTGGCAGTTGTCTTCTTGAGTGTCAGACAGTAAGTCAGTGAGTGTGCGAGTGGATGAAGGTATCCATATGTAGCCCTATCATCAATTAATCAAAACTCGGTGGTGGTGTGGTCGACGTCTGACTGTTTGACGCTGACAAGAAAATTAAGCGGCTCTTGACAGAATAATTAGGATATTAAGACATAGTTACGGGTGACGAAGCACTCATCCATCTCTATTTGCACAAGTCACACTTTTTAATTTGGAATTGAATTTTTGTTTACAGCAACGGAGGATTCAAAATGAGGCTGGTACACTTAGGAGTGTTGTTATTTACAAGTTGTTATTTGTCCGTCAATGCAATTCCAGTCTCCTTTGACACGGAAAGTAACAAAGTTGGAAATGACCTCCTCTCCCAATCTGAGTCTGACTTGTCCACAAGACTTCGGAGAGCTGAAGACTCTGCCCCCGCGGCGTCTGGAAAATCGGCTGCCAAATCCGATGAAAAATCTTCCACATCGACTAGCACTGAAAGTCAAGGTGCTCAGGAAAGACAGGTTTGTGAAATATGCTTCTCTAATTATATGTATCATATTTATTAATACCGTAAATACAAGTTCAGCATGTAGTCCTCAACATTTTGCGGACATTAATACATTATCAGATACAGATTTTTGCTGTACATTATCAACATCAATTAGAACAATTAGGTGCAGTATGAATGTATTTTTTCTTGTGAATTAATTACTGATCAGGCCTGTTAACTAATACTCATTCCGTCTTTAATTACAAACAAATGAAAGGAAAAAACAAACTTAGATACGAACTAAAGATATCCGAAGGTTGAATGAAAAGGACGAAAAATAGATAATTGGCGGAGATTAGAAATGCGAGCATTCAGGTTTTAATTCCACACTCACTTTAAGACGGCAGAGTTATTATTGGAGTTGATAGTGGGAGTTAATTTGGTTTATGACTGTGGTTAAAGAAATATATAAGAGGCTTGGCCTTTACCCAGATGAAGTTAGCGAATCCTATTTAATTGCTATCATTCGCTCTCATAATGTAAGTCACAATTGTTTACCAGGTCATTCAATGTGTGCATCCCACTCTGTTTATCGCATGTTGTTGTATGTACTTGTATATTATGTCGGTCGTCGTTCTAGTCTTTTAGCGTTGTATGAATTGTAAACACAAACCTCGTTCTTGATATACAGCAACACTACCTTTTCTTTAAATTCAGTATTATGATTTATATGGTGTGAATCGTAAATCGTAAATGAAAGGGAGTTTTTAAAGACTGTCATAACAATCATAATAAGAGAACTATGGTTGAACGAGCCCTCACTCACAGTCGTTGCTCTGGTTTTTTCAACAATTGAAAAACATGAAAAGGCGTATTTTGTTTTTATTATTGAGGCAGTTTTGCATATGAGGATTCTCTACTTTTAATGAGACGTTCCACAACCTATTTCATCAGACAAGTATCCGCATTTTCGTACATATCAAACTGTTACGATTAATAATTACACGAATCATGAATGAGAAAAAAAATATGAGCAAACCCTCATGTCATGTCTTTCTGTCAAATCAAATTATGGACAATAGTTAGGTTCTCGTATGCAAATTAGAGGAATTCATTCATGTAATTGTAACAAGTAGATTGCAAGACTAGTAGAGTGGCCGGTACGTTTGACTTGGACAACGTACATATTGAATCATCAGAGGCAGTTTACCTACTTATTAACAGGTCGTAGAACATACTAGCAAAATGAATAACAGGTAAATAGCACAAGGAAGCATGTAGACATCTATTTAGTGAGAGGATTTGTTTGAGAGAAACTTATAATCTGGTTTGTAAACAGAAGGAATAAAAGAGAGATACGTACCATAGTACGAGGCCTGTTATTATTAAGCCTCCATTTCAGATGATGAATGGATGGCATATGCTTTTAGAGTCTCTGTTTTGATAAATTTCTAACAGGTAATTATACACGATTTATGAAAGAATTAACGATGATTCACTAAAATCATGTAGGATGATATTGTGGACGTCCTGAGAGCTTTAAATCTGCCAGACGATTTTGCTGATGCTGCTTCCTCACCCAAGGGAAGTGGTGCAAGTGATTCATCCACTTCCGCTTCATCTTCAAAACCCACGGTCCCATCCCCAGTGGCTTTAGCGTCTTCAGAATCCAGTGTGGCTTCTAGTTCGCCAAGAATCGCTCGTCAATACTTTATGACAGGAAATGCCATGTTAGACAAAATCATGAACTGTCCTTGTCAAAAAGATCAGCTTGAGTCTGTCGGAGTCAAAGGAGTTGAATATTCTAATCAACCAAATCCAGCCATTTACCGTGATCCACCATACGGACCTAATGCCCTTGGACCTGGAGATGTCATTGCATCCAATTTGAAAAGCGTTGGTGGAACTACGGGAAATGTATTCGGTCAACTCATCCGGCTCATCCTGGGACTTCCCAACTTGGCCTTATCATTGCTGAAACCTTTAGTCGTCGGAGCAGCCGATACATTGGCCCAAACCACTGATGCTGCCGCTGGTGTGACCCAACAAGCTGCCAAGAGTGTTCCAGTTGTAAGTGATTTATTCCAATTTTGCTTGTTATTTTGTTATTAGTATCTTGGGTAGAACTAGGTTAATGGATCTTAATTTATGTTCCGATGAGATTTCATTATAATTTTTGAACGAGTTACGGTAATAATGCTGGGTTAGCATGAAATTATTTCGGTCACCAGCCCCAGTCTGGTTTCTTGTTGCTTGTATTTATAGTAGAAAAATAAGACCCACGCCTACTCCTTAGGCGTTTCACTTTTCATACTTCCTTGCATGTTTTTCAAAGAATCGAAAAGTATACATTTTTATCTAATGCATAATGGCTGCACTCTGTAGTGATTTCCAAGACTTTAAATTAATACAAATTTTCACAGGCCGTGAGATCTGGAGCTTTAGTTCTCAAGAAATTGTTGGAGACAGTTGGAGATGTGACGGGAGGATTATTGCATGTTCTGTCCAACTTGGTTGCGTCCTTGGCAGCAGCCAAAACAAGCTTGTCAGGAACGCTACCCTTCGCCTTTGACATTTTGGGTGATGTCAGTGGACGAGTTTCTCAAACGGTGGGAACCGCTGTGGACTGGGTCTCAGGAACCAAAGAAATTTTGGCTTCAGGAGTCGTTCAAGCTGCCAAAACTAAAGGGAACTTGTTCTCCGGTCTTGTGGAGGGTACCAAGGGATTCGGTACTGGATTGCTGGAAGGTATTAAGTACGGAGTAAATGATGAAACCCCACCTCCTCAAGAACAAGCGTGGAAGCGTTAATAATTAAGATTTTATCTAACAAATTTAAAGTGCACGACCACCTCTGCAATGTCAACCCACGTATTGTAGTAATTCCACGCGACGACTATATAGCTCAATTTATTTTGATACTGCTAATGATATTCTAACGACGTATGCAGGCGACGTAAATGACATCGTATTATACAGCGATGATATGTTTTTATTCAAACAAGTGAAGGAATTAAATAATACAAATTATTTTCCTATAGAGAAGTCTGGATTTCAATAAGATTCAATGAACTTATTTTTTAGAGTATTTGGAAAACGTGATTTTCTTTAATTAGGTTGTAGAAGAATGCCCTTCCTAGTTAGTTTTACGGGGATTCAATAAGCGTTGATCGGTTTAGAATAATTGTGCAGTTGATTTTGACCCATGCCCCCATATAGTTGCTTATTTTGTTAACACCTTTTCAAAAGGTTAAACTTGGCTAAAGGATTGCATTAATTAACATCAACCATACCGGGCGGAGGACTGATTCAATATAAATCCTAGCTCTCATGTCATCGTTTGCTACCTTCAATACCGCAGTCAATTAAATACATATCGGCTTTTAAAATCGTTAGGTGTTTCGACTATAAAGTTTGTGAACATGTATGACATTTGACTCCAAATCCCATGTTATGTTATGAATCCGTATCCGGATGGTTCGTGGAATCGTTTTGGGGCCGTTCTTGTGTGATATACAATAGTGCTTCCTTATAAAGCCAGAAAAATGTTTTTTTTCCCGGTGACGATGACACGCTTACGTGACTCGAGTACTTCACCTGTCCGTTGCGGTTACGGTGAATGAATGTAGATTTTATTAGTTTGTAGATGATGTGAAAGTTTATTTTTGTATATCATGGTGTGCAATAACATTAAAGATTTTCCCTGATAAAAAATGACTTAATCTGAATATTTCTTTATCGGTTCCACAGTATAGTCTAATACTATTTAATATGCAGCCGGGAAGGCACTGAGGAACTATTTATTACTGTATCAACGATCAGCATATTTACGGAAGAAGACAATATGATTAGTGAGGCAGGTTGTCCTTTTGTATAATTCCTCAAACAAGTTAGCATCAAGAATCAGTCACACCGTTTAGGTAATTAAAAGTAGCAATCTCCTTACAGTACCCCTTTGTGATGTGATCCTGTTTATGTGGTGTGAAGAAAATCTTACCAACAAAGTCCTGGTGAATGGGGTGCATACAAATATGCATTTTATTTTAGCCTACTTTTTTTAGCTGCCAGAGACTGGTTAACATGATTTTGTTGACTGTCAAGTCAAGCTAAGTTCCTTCCGCATTTATGTGGCTATATTAATTGAGATAATGTCTGTTTGGGGTCCCTGTCACATCAGAAATGTCTGGCTTACTCAAATCATTTCAAGTTGACGAAACTATCATGTCTGTAACCGAGATGCTATTCGACAGAGGAGGTTTTATTATATCACAAATTCCACGAAACTGCATAAGATGACAGATTACATCATACATGACGGATAACAACGAAGCCGAGGCTTGGGCTTTTCCATTTCTGTTTGAGTCATAACAGCACAGCTTACTTTTTTCCTTAAGCCATGTCACAAACTGTCTTCTTTCTCGAAACATAAATCTACATGACTCATAACTTGATGCAATAATATTACTTTGTTTACCTTCTGGTTTTAGGTAGACACTGACAGGTGCATCGATGCTAATTGCATCTAGAAAAAATCTTGAGTAATAAAAGGAACGTAGATATACGCATTCGACGAGGGAGATAGGGCCCAACTTTAGTGTCCATAGGTACCTTTTTAAAATTCGAACAGGAATTCCCATCAGAAGAAGTTGAGTAACGCCGACAATAACGGATCATTTATAGAGCGGAGATCTGCTTGTTCAACAATGCAGTGCAAGATCAATTGTTATGTAGCATTGGTTTAGGAGGACTTACGAATGCCACATGTTGGATTTGGCAGTTGTGCCACTGGCTTTGTATGTTTGAGTTCTAGAACCGTTGTATATATGTTGTACGTAATCAAATAAATATGTGCATGTTGGCTCAACGGATGAGAGGAAATGGAAAGCTGACCAGGAAGCATTACCAACCCAACCAACAAGCCTTACGAAGAACAGATAAGTGATCGAATACTTTTAGCCCAACTTGATCTACCTTGCTTAACATTTGCACAATGAACACGCCTCCTCCTTTTATGGCGTTTAATTTTTTCGCTAATCAATGCTAAAACAAGGGTGCTTTAGACTAAGCCTTGTATATTTCACTTACTGAATCTCAATCTCAGTTACTCTCTCAAATAGCTTTTTTCCTATCTTTTCAGTCATCTCTTCTCCTATTCAATTTATCCAACATGTCTAACATGGCTAATTATTTTTCAAGTCATTTTATTGAAAATCTAAAAATACAGCTCATCTTCCCACAAACGCCAAAATAACATCGAAAACTGCCTTTGCCTTACGAATATCTTTTGGTGTTTTTGAGTAATATTTACCATACACCATAAACCCCGTTGCATATTTATTGCATCTGTATTCTATTACAAATAATAAATTAAAAGCTCATGTTCTCGCCTATAGATGACGATTAAGGAATATAATGTAGACATCGTGGAGTGCAAGATGCAGAATAAATGACCATGCTTAAAATTACTTCTGAAAAGCCTACGATTTTTTTTATTCTTCATTACTTTTATTATCATCAACAATCACTTATAAGAATTTTGCAATTCCAACAAAACAATAAAATTTGAGCTACTCTGATCATGTCGTAAGAATGGAGGAGCTATAGCTTTTGATAAATGAACGCTATTTGCAATAATACATTATTATTGGAAATCTTAACATTTCCCTAAATATTACTTCGACCATTGTAAAACTCGTTAAACATTTCAATATTTCTTATGCTATGTACAGAACATTCAGCATTTACCAACCTTTCATATATGGGCGTCTACCCTTAAACCTCCACACTCGCAGAATGTGTCATATTATTTATTTTTTAATCATCAAATTATTTCTTTAGCACCTTGAAAAAAAACATAATATTCAGATGTCGATTCCTCATAATCATTGAAATTCCATGAAAGAATATAGGTGAACTACACTTACGTCATATCTTGGAAATAGTATTTACAGTCTTGGATCAAGCCAACGAACATCAAAACAGTACATTTTTATAACTATTAGCTGATAGTCCAAAGACTAAAGGATATCACAAATCAGACCTGACTTAGTCTGATCTGTGAAATGGCTTCCAGCCAAAGATATCTGTTCTGCCAAATCTTCTTTGCTGTCTCCTTATGTAGATGAAGATTTTGCAAGGTCAGGATGGCATTTAAAAAAACATACTACTTACTGGACGGTTCGCAGGCTCTTCTAGGTTACCCTTCCTATCCAGGAGGAGGATTTTAAATAATTGCAATTGCATTAACAACGTATTACTAAATTAAATCATGCATTCTCACACATCACAAATACTAACGAACAGTCACACATAAAATTCACCTTTAAACCATAACACCGTGGAATCAACATAATTATACATTATGCCTTCCCCCATTTTCCCTAGCCCAGGTTCTTCAAAAAGCCACATATTAACAGAACGAGAATAAATACAAAATACAACCCCTGAAATACTAAATACATACCTCAACTTAATTAATACTTACAATTAGGCTAAAAAGGTATGTCGTAGCACACTTTGTTTAGAATCAATGGCACCCTTTGACAGGAATGGAGAGAAGAGTACATTTTTAGAGACACCCATTTTATGTAGTAGTCATGATACACAATGGGTTCACGAGACGGATGAAAGGCATCTGAGTGTAGTTGTACCGCTCCCTTGTCAAAATCCTGTATCGACGATTTGATTAGTTCTCGCCGTTCTTAATAAGTTTTGGAACTCTCTTGTCCACAGCCCCTCTTAATATTGAAGCTGTCCCCTTACATACCCCCACATCAGTTTTGGATAAGAATTGTGGGAGCACTGAAAATGGTCGAATGCTCCTTAAGAATTAACTAGGTATGCTACCCAGTACATTAATAATAAATGACAGTCTTGGAAAAGTTGTGCAGCCTTGGCCCATTGCATAATCCTAAGCACAAATTATTGTCAATTAATAAAATATAGCAATGGTGCACTAATAAACAAGTTATAAATAGTCGGAAGATTTTGAACGCAGTAATTATTGACGAGTTAGTTGAGACGCTAGAAATTTAGAAATTTATGAGCTTCATCTGGATGTTATCGCTGCTATCATTTTTCGTAACATTGGTTCAGGTTGACACTCTCGCGGATCACACTCCATCATTCCCGTAGCTCCACATCTAAAATAAAATGCATTTGTTATTTAACTTGATTGTTTTTTTGCATGCAAAGATTTTTGCATGCAAAGATTTTTGCATGCAAAATCAAGACTGGTCGCGAATATTTTTCTTCATGCATATAGTTTAACTTAACATACCTGCATTCAAGACAGGGTCCTGAAGTGGAGGTGATGACTTGGCCGCTTTCGTAGTATTCTCCTTGGATTTCACAGCCAGGGCCTGTAGGCATATTTGCAATGGCTCCAGGATTTTGACCAGACGCAACTCCATTTAAGATCTGATTATGATAATACGATGGGGGGAATAATGGTGGCTGAGTCGTTACGTTTCCATTGCCAACAGGACATTCGTATCGGGGACAGCAGAAACCTGGAATTGGTTCTTCGTAACATCCAGGAATTGGTGGTGGACAGCTCTGTTGAAGGCAGATTATATCCCCTAAAACCAAGATCAAACAGATCAGTCAGATTCATCCTTATTATCATCAATCAATATTTTTATACAATGTAGACGGATATTTAATGATTGCTCACCTCGGAAGCAGAAGCAGAAGTCGCATGGATCGTCTCTTGGAATCTGTTGAGCTGACATGTAAACTCGTCCATCAAACAAACAAGCTCCTGTTGACATGACAGAGGCAGGTGTTGATGTTGGATATGGCCAGGCTGCTTGTGATGGTGTTACGGATGTAGTTGTCGTCACAGGGTAATAACTGCCGGGTGGCAGAGGTGATGACTCTGTGTCAGAAGTAATATTTAAAGCTTCTTCGAGCTTGCTGGCGTCGAGAATTCCTTCATCTATAGAAGACAATGATGACGTGTCAACAGAGCTGGGACTTTCCGAGGAAACGAACATGGATCCTTCCCCTGTAGCATTTACGGATTCTGAGGATTCTTCTTCGCTAATTAAAGGCCGCTTGGATGTCTGTTCACTTAAAGACGCAGCGGAAGTTGTTGATGAAATAGAGTTTTGCGAGGAGTCGTCAACATCAGAGGAAGTTTCTTGGGATGGATCTTCAATTGGTTTCAGCATTCCAGAGTCAACAGAAGAACTCTTATCTTCCTCACTTTCCTGTGATGTAGACTCAGAGCTCCCCACAACTTGCGATACAGAAAGTGGACGGCTTGTTCCGGCATCAGTGGTGTTCAAGAAGTCTGACATGGAAGATTCATCTTGAGAACCTTCATTACTTTCCAAACTTGGTGTTTCCGGCGTAACTGTGACAAAGTTGACATCTTCTTTAGTAAATCCTAGCCCTGGTCCTGGGGTGACTGTTACTGAAGAACCTTCAGAGCCACCTGTTTATTCATAGAACAAAATTATAATAATAAAGCAATAATTAAATAAAATTATATGAACACCAATTAAATGCTAAAATTAAAATTATCGCTCACCACAGTCATATTCTGGACAACAAACTTTAGATCTGTAAATTGGTTTACAGTCCCCGAAGTTGTTTGGTGGTGGTGGACAATGAACAAGGAGACAATGGACAATGCTATTTTGACATGCTGAAATCAGATGTAATAAGATTAGTGATTAGTTATCTTAAACTCATGTTTTTATGAGCAATTAAAATTTAGATTTTTAAATCCTCGTTTGAATTTGTATAGGACCTATTTTATATTATCTATCTACAATTTATATTTGTTTAGCACGTACCACAGACAATATGACATGGGGTAGTTGGGGGAATACTGCTTCCATTTTTGTATGTCTGCCCTTCAACAAAACAGTTTCCTTCGCCAGGTACCCGAATAGGGCTTACTTCCATGTCTGTTAAAGCTATGTCTGTAGAAGAATCATCGTGTAATTTTTCTGAGGATGTTTCGGACATATCTGAAACGACTGGGATACCGGTGGGTTTCAAGTCAGATGTTTCTGTTGTAACACCAGTATCAATTGGTTCATGGGTCGAATCGTCTAATGGCTTGTGCAATGGTTTATAAGTCGAACTGCCCTCATCTACAGAAGGAACTGTTGAAGCAGCTTCCGGATCTGAGGAACCATCCATGGGTCTTATGGTTGTAAGATTAGCCAGTGATTGGGATTCTGTAAGATTTTGTGCACCATTTGTCAAGGCTTCGCCTGTCTGTTTATTGTCAGGTATGCTAGATTCGGTATTTTGATCATCTTGAAGGGTTGCATCCTGAGTGGTTCCGTCCGGGTACATTTTAGTAGAGGAATCCATGACTGACTCAACAGTAGATGTAGAAATAACTGATTGTTCATTATCATTTATTGCAATGGCTTGGGGTCTCGATGTAACCTGTGAATCGGATGCTTCAGAAGTCACATTAGTCTGGGATTCATCAGATTCAGGTACCAACATAGAGGCCGGAGAATCAGTTACTCCAACGACAATTTCAGGTTCATCGTGAATAGAACCGGCTTCAGCAGCCCCACCATGAGCATCCGATGATTCTTGGATACCGTTCTCCTTCTCGGATGGGCTCGTGACTTCCTCGAGAATAGTGCTAGTTGTGGTTGCATCAACTTGTTCTTGGGATATTTTGACAGGAGTTTGTTCAGGAATTAGGATAGCTACTGCATCTGGGGCTTGGGTCGTTTCCGCTCCTTCAGATGCTTCAATACCATGGCTCGTTGTATGCTCAGGGCTTTTGCTTATCGAACTTTCTGGACTAACGGAATCCGTGGAAGGTAAATTGTCTGACGAGACTGAATCCTTTTCAGGCTGCGATGTGACGTTAGTTGTTAATTTGTCCTCAACTTCAGCACCCTTATCATCTGGAATGGGTTTAACAGTCGTTGCTTCATCATTGCTGTCGGTCAAATCAGGCTGAATGGCGTCCGACGATGGAACTTCTTCTCCGGCAGATACTTTTTCTTTAATGACATCTCCATCAACAGATTTTGAAGGTGCTTCTGGAACCTTCTCACTTCCTACTTGCACAGGTTTTACAGAGGCTTCAGTAACTTTTTCAGCGTCCGATTGTCCTTCATCGGCCTCCGGTCGGAGAGATGTTGCGGTTATAATTTCACTTGCAACTTGATTTTGAACGCTAATTGGTTTGGCAGGTACTTCAGTAGCAGCGACTTCCGTCTCGTCTTGAGAAGCGGTCTCAAGCTCATTTGGCTTCTCAGTGATTTTTTGGGGATCTTCCGTTTCAGCAGCGTCTGGCTTCAAAGATTGGACGGAACTGGTCTCGATATCTTTGCTATCGGATTGAATAGGAGATTCCGTTGACTTTTCTAGATTATCAATACCAATTGACTGGGAGGAAGTGTCAATCGCATGATCAACATTGCTGCTTGATAAATCTGTTGATATCTGAGTGGTCTTTTCCATGTCCGTTTGATCTTGGACTTGATCTTCTGGAGCTTTGTTGAGTTCAGAATCGCCATGTTGTGGCATACCAGATATTATTGACCCTTCAGTCATCTTTTCAGAATCTAATTCGCTTTCGCCATCAACCGGCTTCATTGGAGATTCAGTAGGCTTATCCAAGTCTGATCCAGTATCTTCTCCAGATAATTTAACTGGAGTTTCGGTAGGCTTATCTATAATTGATCCAGTTTCTTCTCCGGACAATTTCACTGGAGTTTCGGTAGGCTTATCTGCATCTGATCCAGTTTCTTCTCCAGATAGTTTCACTGGAGTTTCGGTAGGTTTGTCTGTATCTGATCCAATTCCTTCTCCAGACAATTTCACTGGAGTTTCGGTAGGCTTATCTGCATCTGATCCAGTTTCTTCTCCAGATAGTTTCACTGGAGTTTCGGTAGGCTTATCTGCATCTGATCCAGTTTCTTCTCCAGATAGTTTCACTGGAGTCTCGGTAGCTTTATTGAAATCCGTGTCTATTTCAGCCGGTACGACTGGGGTTTCGGTAGATCTCTCGGAGTCTTGGTCCTTGTCATCGCCAAACGGTATAGTTGGAGATTCTGTTGGCTTGTCCATATCCGATTCAGATTCACTGCCAGCCTGTTTGGTCGGAATTTCGGTAACTTTCTCTAAGCCAGCCTCGCTTACTGCAGCCACTAATACTGCGGAACTTTCTGTTGGCTTTTCCAAATCTGCTCCAATTTCTTCACCAGACAATTTCATTGGAGATTCAGTAGGCTTGTCTGCATCTAATCCAGTTTCTTCTCCAAATAATTTCACTGGAGTTTCGGTAGGATTGTCTGTATCTGATCCAGTTTCTTGTCCAGTAACGGGAGTTTCGGAAGGCTTGTCTGTATCTGATCCAATTCCTTCCTCAGACAATTTCTCTGGAGTTTCGGTAGGCTTGTCTGCATCTAAACCAGTTGCTTCTCCAGATAATTTCACTGGAATTTCTGTTGGCTTGTCTGTATCTGATCCAGTTTCTTCTCCAGACAATTTTATTGGAGTTTCCGTAGGGGTGTCAATATTCAATACATTGTCTTCGTCAGAAGGTTTCATTGGAGGTTCAGTTGGCTTATCGGTACCTGATGCGCTTACTTCGTCAGACAATTTTGCTGAAGTTTCGGTAACCTTATCCACATCTGATTCGCCTTCTTCTCCTGCTGGCTTCGCTGGAGTCTCCGTAGGTTTATTCAAATCGGATTCTACATTAACTGCTGGTAAGATAGAAGTTTCTGTAGATTTCTCTGCGTCTTGCTCATTGCCATCACCAAGCGGTTTGATTGGAGATTCTGTAGGCTTGTCTGCATCTGATTCGGATTCAATGCCAGCTTGTGTTGGTATTTCGGTAACTTTGTCTGAACCAGACTCGCTTTGTACAACTACTGGTACTGCTGGGGTAGCTTCAGTAGATTTTTCCGTGACTTCACTTTGTTCGGTAGTAGATTTCACATCTGACTGATCTTGATTGCTAGTTTCTCCGAAGGAAGAGGGTTGAGTTGTCTTTTCACTATCTTCCTGTCCAACACCCATCCCAGGGATTTCACTCATCATAGGTTGACTTGTGGAGGCAGGCCCATCTAATTCACTCGAAACTGTACTTGATGGTGGTTTTGAAGAAATACCTGAAGATTCGGGTTGAGATGGATCATCAGAAATTTTATCTCCAGCTTCATCCGCGATTTCGTTGTCGGCTTCAGAGCCTGAAGGTAAAACTGAGCTTACAGAGGAGCTGCTGGGGTCAATATCAGGGCTTGAAGTACTGGTCTTATGCATGGACAACGACTCTGGAGCTTCTGGTGTGCTACTAACAGTTAACTCTCCCATTATGAAACCGTTCTGGTCACTTGGTGGAGAAGACGTTGGAGTTTGATTTTCTTCAATTTTCTTGTCAGCTTCTGAAACTGCTACGGTCTCTGGAGATACAGTAGATAAAGGACTAGAAACCCCAACTTTAACAGGTGGAATTTCTGTTACCACTTGTTTGTCATCTTCTCCCATGGTTTCGTTTGCATCATCTGAAGTACCATCGATGCTAGGTGTATGTGTGGTTGGAGATTCAGACAAGTCCGATGCTGAACTGGATCCTTCCTTTGCATCTCCAATAAGATTTGACCCCGGCGTTGTTACCTGGTCTGTTTCAGATGTGTCGGAGGTTTCAGCAACCGATGATTGAGACTCCTTGATCCTTTCTTTCAATTCTCCAGTACTCTGTAAATTGTTTTCTACCTCAGGAAGCAATGTGGTTACAGCTTCGTCGAATGTCTCCTTCTCATTTGCTCCAGGTTCATCAGATCCAGTTGATAGTGTGGTTGAGGCTGGCTGGGAATCTTTGATATCAATTGACGGTACTACTGTGACATCGGAATACTTTTCAGATGGAGTTTGGACTCCTTCAGACTCTCCGGTAATTTGGGAAACGGTGAGAGGTTTTAGAGTTGTTTGAGATCCACTAGCTGAACCATCTTCAGAAATCGCGATTTGTTCATCTGCTCCCGTTTCTGGCTTGGATTCATCTTCGGTCGCAGTCTTCATTGTAGTAGCATCATTCTGTGACTCTGAGATGTCTGGTCTGGAGGATGTGACCTGAGTGAATGAATCATCGTCAGTTCCAACTACAGGTTTATCTTCTAATGGAGTTTCCGAACCAGCTTCTTCAGAAGGAGATTCCGGAGCTGTTTCTGGTGTTATTAAGTTCTCAGTTGAGGATTCAATTGATTTTGTGGTTGACGATTCCAATGCACTATCGGTGGACGCTTCAAAAGTTTTCTCTGAAGAAACAATTAAATTTTCAGTTGATCCTTCAAATGGCTTTTCAGATGAAATCATAATTTTGTCCGTAGAACTTTCTTCATTGTCCATTGATGTGGGATTTTCTGTTGACCTTTGATTTTCGGATATGACCGGAACATTTTCAGTTGAGCTCTCAAGAAGTTTATCGGTTACTGATTCCACAGGTTTTTCAGAAGACGCTGATATACTTTCCGTGGATGTTTCCAAAAGATTTCCCTCATCGTTTACTGGAGTTTCAGAAGGGTTTATCGGGCTCTCTGTTTTATCAGGATGGACTTCGGACTCAGTTTCTAAATAAGGTCTTGCCGTTGTACCATCTGGAGCGTTGGTGGGCAATTCAGGAGCATTATCAGTCTTTTCTGTTGTTGGGCTACCTTGGGGATCCAAGATACCCTGTTCTAAAGGATTATATTCATGGCTTTCAAGATCCACGACTTTTTTGTCATCTGACAATATTTCAGACGGTTGAATATCTTCAGTACTAGCTTTTTGGGTTGTGACACCACCATCGAAACTTTCATCTTCAAGATCCTGAACAGTGTTTGGCTTTTCTGACACACGGGAATGAGTTTCGATATCGGTCTCGTTTGTTGCAGGTTCGTTTATAATTATGTCATGTTCAGGATGTTTTGTTGAAGAAGATGATTCCATATCTGAAGTCTTGGTAGATGACTCAGACCCAACTGGAACCTCGTCTTGACCAACAGTAGAGCTTTCAACTTTCTCTGAACTATCTAACTCTTTGATGGCATCTCCAGTTGAACCATCAAATGGCTCAACACTTACGGGAATTGCTTCTGTCTGATTTTCTAGGGTAACATCATCTGCTGAAGGAACTCCCAGGCCTTGATTTTGCAAGTCAGGATCACTGCTTCCTACGGGATCTAACGAGGAAAGGGTTGTTCCAAGCTCATCGCTAAAGGTTTGACCATCAGATTCTACAGAATTTGTTACCAGAGCATTATTTAGCAACGTACAAAAAACATAAAAACCAATTGACATTTTCTCTTGTACATACCACAAGTATATTTATCGGGACAACAAAGTCCAGGTCCAGGTGGTATAGCAGTACAATTCGCTCCTTCATTTTCTAAGGGAGTTCCACATTCTTGGACGGCACATACAATCTGAAATTAATACATTGCAAATCAGTTTAGCACATGGAATTGTAATGTACAAAAATACGACAGCTAAGAAAAATAAAGTACACTCACTTCTCCTCTCATACAATAGCAATGTTCGCAAGGGGAAGGAGTAGGTCCAGCTGCAGCGATTTGGGATCCATCAGCGTAGTACTCCCCTTCAAGTAAGCAACCTCCGGGTTGAGGCGTGGATGAAAACAGTGAGCTAATTGTCGTCGTAATAAGGCCTGCCACGGTTGATTGATCTGTAATCTGAAGAGGATAGTCGCATTGATATCGGACAGGACAGCAGACCCCTGGTTGAAAGACTGGTTCACATCCTTCCACATGGAGAATACATTCTTGCATGACACAGGCTGTTCGGTTTCGAATGCAGTAGCATAGTTCACAAGGCTTTGCAGGATCGCCAATAACTTGAGCTCCGTCCGGGTAGTTCTTTCCTTCGATCTCACATCCACGCTCGAAAGTAGCCAATTCCGTAGATCCAGTAACTGAGGCCAGACTAGTAGTTGGCACGGTGGTAGAAGTCAAGGCACTTGGTGTAACCAATGAGACAGGTACTGAAATATCATTGATAATTTTAGTCATCCACAGTGATCATAGCTCATGAATAATGCAATGCTCGTAGAAGATGGCTTTGTAGCCTAATTCAGAAGATGCTCTAAAATCCTGACTACAGATTACTCAGTTCTTTTATTTAATAGCCAAACATGAGATTCCCAGGAAGTGCATTCTTCCTGCAAGTTCATTATTTAAATTTTACTGAAATTTTTAACCATCTTAAAACAACTTCAGGCAAAGCCTTGCACCACATAAGCCAAACTTAATTGAATCATCAGTGTTCCGATTATCATAAAAGAGTCTTATGAACTCTACATCTCTAACGTTTTGTCTGGTGAGGGTAGCGTGAGAGATTTATATTTCCTGAATGTGAATAATATAAATCTAATTACGTAGAATTTTATTGGATAAAAGGTCGGTAAAAGACGTAATTCGTAACTGTACAACGGACCACATAAATACATGTAGGAGTTTGTCCGTGGTACTTCCATCAATATCCCACGACCTACTCGGGGGATACAATGATCTTTGAATTAGCAGACCTTTGCATGAAGTTCGAAGAAGGCACAGCAGGACAAAATGAAACGGGGATGGAGTGAATGTGCATCGAATTTGGAAATGCATTGGGTACAAGTTAATAAAACAGTCGTAAAAAGTAGTCCGTTATACACTGCATCCGACCGAATAGCCAATCCACCATGACTAATCTTATGTTAGGGGTGCTGTCAAAAGATTCTTCAATCGATTTCGACAAAAACCTTTTGCGGTTTGTTTGTGCGTCTACCAAACAAGTCACACATACACACATTGCAATTTCTTATCTCTAATATTTGTAATCCGAACATAATCGTATCATTAGTTGTGTAGCATGTTCTCTAATCGTGTCGAGACTGTCGAGTAAAAAACCAATTCATGACATTCCTATTTTTTTTAGCAAGAACATGACAGGCGATTCTTACCTTGAGGACAACTGATCACTGGACAACATTGATCCGGCTTCTTCTCTATTGTGCAGTCCTGACCAATAGGTTTTGTAAATGGACAAACCCGAAGGTAGCACATTAGCATAGAATTGTGGCACGTACAGTTAAGGCATGGTTCATTTGTTAATATCCGATCTCCTTCTCCATAATGATTAAACATATAATAACATCCTCCTAAAAAACAAAAAAAAACATTTTTTCCCTCTTCATACGTGAATTAGTTTTAAACTACCGTTCCATACTGTTTTACGATCATGACAGATTCTGATCAGCATTAGCTGCCCGATTAATTAAATTATTTTAGATCTAGACGATGGAGATTCAAGCTTCAAGGATCGTAAATGCTTGTTTACATGCGATCTAACAGATACTAAAGCCTTGTAAGGCAAGGACTGTCAATTGTCATGCATTTCCCACATAACCTCATGAAATAAGGAGTCATTGTAAAAAACATCATCTCTATACAGGCAAGACGGCATGTAATTATTTATAATCACCACATTTATGTTGTAAAATATTAGGGAAAATTGTGATACAGTTTCGTGAGCTTATGTAAACATTATCACGTGTGAGGGTGTTGAACTGGTGAGAATCTTAATCTCATGATCGTATTTCACCGTATATCTTGGATAGCGTTATTGTTAGTTTTTTATGAGAAATGTAACATGCTGCTTCTTATCACTTACCATCCACTTCATCACCTTCCACGGCCGGTGCTATTAGGAGACAAAAAAGGGTTAAATTATTGATTGGTATGAAAGGTTTAGAAAGATTGTAGGCTTGTAGACTTGTAGGGAAGGATTGGAGGACCGAAGTGAGATTATTAAAAAGGGAATGGAGAAGTATGATGAATTTGAAGGAAGGAAGGGGTCATTATCATTATTATTATTATTATTATTATTTCAAGTGCAATTCTTATGTAAGTAGACAGAAGAAGAAGTCAATCGGAACAAAGAAGTAACAGTACATGATTTTTTGAACACGAAGAAGGGAAGTCAAGGAAGTTGGTGGAGCAAATGAGGAGATTGTTAGTAACATTTGGGAAGTAAGGAGTAGTGGAGTAGTATGTCTAGGTAATCTGCGTTTAATGAGGATGAAGCAGAGGAATTCAGCTTGAAGCTATTCATTAGGGATTGAAAACAGGAAGGAAGGATGGTTTTGGAGAATATTATTCAAGCCCCTATCAGCAGCTCTCATCTCTTTGAAATACTAAGGGGGGAATGAATTCAATGGGCAAGAGACGCTTGGAAATGTCCGTCCGACAAGGGTCAGCTACCCACAATAACAACAGCACTGGCTGAAGCAATCCCATTAGTTCAGCCAAACCAAGCAAGCAAAGCACCTCGACGAGAAAGAAAAATCATCAACCTCGTCTTGCTGAGCTGACCGAAAGGAAATCCAATCCCCCATACACAACACTACACTGCATTACCTCACCACCACAACAAATTATAACATGATCTGCAGTTCTATGGTCAAGTTTAGAATTACGTAGGATATAGTATGATGTGCAAATCCGTTTTATTCGATACCAACAACGTCTTCCTCATATCCTCTTAAAAGAGGGACGGAAGATGGTTCAGAAGGAACTATGAGATACGAACGATAGCCGTATCTAATGTGTCCAACATAAACAGTTTTCCTTTTCTTTGAATGCCCACCCCTGATTCTGTATGTAGGAATTCATTCCGGATGTACATTTCTACTATTTCGCACAACACCGAATCCATGGGAATAGGAAAAAGGTGCAACTCATGCTCTGCAATAGCCTTACAAAGTAAAAAATCCGCAGAAAAATGGAGACTGACGTTTTGAGGTGCATGGTGATGTTATGTAGCTGAAGATTTCATCAAATGATGACATTAGGTTTGCTTGTTTCCAATGCTTTTTGTAGAGAAGTCCGAGGAGGGCGAGTGACCAGTTCCTTCTTGGTAACTTACAAAAATTGACTCCTTTTAACGGTGCCCTCATTACTTGTAACTGTCAAGCTGTCACGGAAATTCCGCTTTACTCTGTAATTTCTTTTCATTCCTCGAGGCTCCTAAATCTCGGCGGATCTATGCATTTATTTTGACTGATGGTATGTATTACCTGTCCATACTTCACTTCATCCCTTCAACCATCATCTCCTGAAGGTGAAGGATTTCAACGTCTACATCTTTCCCCGTTTCTAATTCATCAATTACTAGTACACGTATGACACGTAATTCGTATGAAGACGCAAGATGATTCCATTCATTCTTACTAAATGCTGATTCTAAATTTCAGAGGATGTCTACAATTATAGGGCAGACAAACTTGCAAATTCCATCCGTAGGCTACTGACATGTCCAGTCTACGTTGTTGCTGTCTAGATAGTATTTTATGAATAAGATTCCGAATGAGACAAAACCTACTTCCTACTTATTATACAGGCGCATTAGTAAAATGTAATTTCAATTTTAAATCTCAGTGATGTCTACTATGTAGATAGTACGGACAATCTGTCCTAATATCATCAAAAATATTCTCAAGACCTCTTCTGTGACCATGGTCAGCTTCAGCCCGCACTTAATTTCAGTTACTGCTATAAAGGCTGCCAAAACCAATTTGCATTCTAGAGACGAGCTGGTATAACTATTTTAAGATAATTTCGCCTAAAATTGAAATTTTGCTATACAAGAGTTAAATTGAACATTCCTTTTAATGAGTTTGATAGCTGAAAACGATTAGGATTTTTGTGGGAAGCGACCTTGGGGTTTGTTTAGAAATTGAAGGTACCCAAAGTCAGGTTGAGAAGGTGAGTTGAAGTAGTTGGATCTTGGATGGAAGGAAGAGATTGAAACGATTTGGCAGAATAGAGGAAGATGAACATGCGATAAAAGCTGTGTGTGAAAACAAAGTTTATTTAGCCAAGAGAGAGATTAGGATGGAACGGATGTGCAACTTGGATGCACAGGTAATTACCATCATCCTGATTTTGTTACATAATCACAGATAATAAACATTATTCACGACCATCTCTCCTTTTCATTCTCCACAATACGAAATTCTATCCTCTCCATCTCATTCCCCATCCACAAATTCCACAATCGTTGATGGACTTCTGGATTCCTCTTCCTCTTCTACATCTCTTCAGTATTAATTAGCAATCTTGCGTCATTTAATTAAAGTAACCTTTTACCCTCTCGTCGTTCAGCAAATTGTTTTTCACATATCAAAGTATACAACTATAGGCATAAAGTCTAGTCTCTATGCTGAACTCGTCAATGCAGAATCGAAATGACCATCATCGTCAAAAGTTTAAATCCTTAATGTAGAAGCAAAATATTAACAGTTTACAGAGATAATGGAAAAGTTGTAAAAAAACTGCAACCTTGATTAATTAACTTTACCAGGGGTACCTACTATACCTCCTATAGCAACCTGCCGGTACCAGCAGGTGCTTGATCCCTACCTGGTCTGACTTTTTGTGATAATTATTGTTTCTTTACATTATGAAGGATTACGATGAAGGAAATTTGTAAATTTAATAACATGCGGATGATGGGCATACATGAGACGCCGAAGAGGGAAGACTGTACAAGTCTATGCTTGCATATGAAGACTAATGATGAAGGATGTATTTTAATTTGTAAGACTTGTTTTGATAGTGTAATTACTTTCAATTTCTTTGTTTTACATAAAAGTTCGTCTAAGTATGCAAACTAAAATGTGTAGTAAAAGGAAGAAAACAAAACCGAGGGTTTCTTAAACCTACAAGCTACCCAACCAACGCCTGGTGCAGAATACATTCGAAGGATAGTTGGCTTGGTAGGTCGTTGGTAGTGTCGGTGCGGTCGGGGATGATTTTTGTATACAACAATTGGCAAAAGGCAGGGGAAGTGGATAGGAATGGAATGCAATTTTGCTTAATGTGTCTTTCATGTATTATAGCTGTAGGATACGTTTAGTCTATTACATGTGAAAAGGATGAGGCTTGTGAAGAAGCACCTGTAGAAACATGCAATTAGGCTGCTTCAAGGAAAACATGATGTAATGTAAAATGTGCACATTTTTTTTTACCCTCCTCCTCTGAACATATTACAGTAAAATGATGAGGAGTGAGAATGTATAAAAATGTGTGGAAAAAAATTGGCTTGTCCAGCGGCAAGGCCATTGGATCAAGATGCTACAGATTTTGTGATTAGTAAAGAAGAATCGTAGCAATTGTTCCTGTCGCCACAAAGTCAACGAACTTGTCTATAAATCTTTGAGCCTTTGGTCAAACAAAACAACACTGATCATCACATCCTCTTCACAATACATCATTCCTCTGTCAGGGAAGATTCCATCAAAAATCAGTTATCCTTACTCAAATCATATTATTTCGGCAAGGAAAATTCTACTTTTTTATCATTTGAGAGATACTTGTCTCCCCATCATCGTCTTGTTTACAACGGTTGTAGGTATTGGTCCTTATTAGCACAACTGTGAACTATGTACATACCAGAGTACCAACTAACATGCATTACTCATTATAGGATTATTAAATTCAGCTTTTTATGATGCAAACTGCCACATCGGATTATTTTATACACTGTGTGTGGAATTTAAAAATATTGTTGGCTTTGATCCTTTGCCATAAAAATCCGGATGGTGAATTGGCATTTGATCCCATGTGCATTTTTTTGTATCCATCCATCCGTAAACAATAAACAATACGGATCTAATATGTAAAACTCAAACTTCAGGATTTTGAATGCCATGTCACATGTGCCGTCAATAAAATCATACACTTTCTTCCTACTTCGTATTTATCGGTCAACTTTAGGACCGTTCTTGGCCATGCTTCTCGACCTCCACTTTTTTTAATGCATGATTATTTAGATATGTAAATTAAAACATTGATGATTATTAACAAATTTAACATGTAATTTTGTATGTATGCAAGTGCAAGGCAGTAGAGAAATCTTGAAGTGCATACTATCCGATGATTTGACAAGGGGGTGTTATCCCCGAAGAGATTGAAATTCCTCGGGTCCTTTGTGATCGTAGTTAATTATATTGAGGAGACTCGTCTTTGTGCTAATCCTCATAAATGTGTTCATTAGTCCTCTCACAAAAAAATGGCCATTACTCTTTGTGTTTTCGAGGTGCTCAGCAGGTAACAAACAACAAAACTCAGCAATAAGGAGAGAAAAGTCCAGTTTTTTACACTCCTGAGAAATGGGATTAACATACCACCCAGATCATATCTTAAATGTCATATTAAGGCAGTAGCCAATAAATCCATTAGGTATTTTGTGGAATGAAGAAAGCCAGGAACTCATACGAGTTTTTGCATAAGAATTCTGATTAGGGGTAATGAAATCCTTTTGGGGTAGGTCCAACTACCGACATTTGCTTGACATTTATCGAGATAATATAGTCATTGCCCTCAACTTTTATTGACCATGTATTCATAATCAGGAGAGCAAATCGAATGTAGAGGATTTTTTTTAAATCTTTTGAATGGATTTTAATTTTGCGTACTTAACAGTTAACGAGATTTAGCATAACGTTCGAACGTTTGAGTATCATCTCGAATTTCAAGATTCATTACCAGCTCTTCACCTTCATCTTCCTCTGGGCCATTAAAATATTTTAAATAGGACTGAGACGTGCCATTTACTCGTATATTTTGAAAATCGTAAATTTCTAACTATCTCTTGCTTCCTTTGAAAATGAAGCTGATGTTATCTTCATAACCGTTGAATCATTAAATGATGGACGTCGTTGAGGGTCGAATTAACATTTTGTTTACCGAAACCAAAATCCATACCATATTTTAGAGATAACAGGTCGTAAATTAAGTTAGTGTGACTGAAGATGAACCAGGACACATATTTAATAGGAGTCAAAAGTTACATAAAAATGCATTTCTTATGATAAGCGTAAGTACGATGACTCAAACTTGCTGACATCAATACAGAACGGCTTCAAGAATTCCTGCCATTATTGCGTGGTAGAAGCTGATAAGTAGAATTAGCAATGAGCAGCAAGGTGACACGATGACCACTTCAACATGTACGTTGTTTACATTAAATGTATCCATCATCTGTTTGGACTTGATGACTTCAGTCGAAATCCACGCAAATCGTCCTTCCCAATATTTATATTACCTCACTTGCATTTACTTAGTAAATATTCATGAGTTAACTAATTGAGAAATGAATCATGACTACAACGGGCTGTGATGGTAAGGGTCACCTAATTATCTCACTGCAATCTCTTTATTCTTTTAGCAGAATCGATGATTGCGTCAAATTAGAAGTCAGTCTGTGTCATCGCCGTTTATTCTGAAGAAGATTCTCATCCTAATCAATTCATTTAACTAAATACAAGACGATGGATTTCAATGGAATGGCCTTCCGCATTCACTCCTGTTTCGACTGCTAATAGTTGTTAATCGAGTATCTTATTTTCTGATTGTCTTGTAAAAAATAACCATAATTACTTTAGAACTCGTACTCGTATTCTGTGTTATCTATTTTGCTTGTTGTGGACTTTCAATCAATCTGAGAGCTTGAATACTTGAGGCACTTTATTAAATGGAACATTTGTTACGGCAAAGCTTTTTTAGGCAAGTCGGAGACTTGAAATGTGTTAAATAAATTAGATTTGTGGATTAAGCTCTGATAGGGACAGGTAATTAAGGGAACCGTTTCATGATAGTCAACTGAATGAATAATTTAGGAACGGGATTGTGGAGAGGATAATTAGAAATAAATGCAAAATAGATAAGTAAATAAATAAAGAGCAAAAGTAGTTACCGCATTGAGTCCGGTCAACCAGTAGGTTGAACAATAGGAACGGTATCAAAAAAGTGAACACTGACTGCAGGTCTACCCTTGGTAAACTCTTCATTTTGTCTCTGAGTAGATCTCCAGCTCTGTGGATCCTGTCAAGAAAAAAAAACACATGAATAGGACATTTGAATATGAATACTCAATAGAAGTCTTGTTGACGGGTTCTAAACTGGCTTTATAACGAGATGGACATCCCTGACTTGCCTAATAGTGTGTTCAAGTTGTCAATTTTTATGATGGAAGGGCCACTTATAATCTCAGATCTACCTGGTGATGATGCACCATGATACTATCCCGTTTGTATACGACCAAGTCTTGACGAATGGTCATTCAACATCTTGAATGGTAGGTGCAACTTAGCCACGGTCAAGGAAGCAACAAATTTACCGTTTCAGCCAAGCAGAAAAATGTGAACTGTTTTCTGCAGTCGATTAGAATGATGAACATTAAATTCGACGTTGATCATAAAGCTCTCGGAGGTGCTGCAGTGACAGCCGTACATGCACAATTTACCAGTTGAGGAATGTTGAAAAATCAAGTTGTGGGGTGTGTGCTACTATCATTGTAGATGAACGGCTAGAAAAAACATTATTGGCTCATGGGATTTCTACGTATTTATTCTAATTTGTTATGAAGAAAGCATGCAATTGTTCTACAAGATCAAAAAATTGTATGACGGGGACAATATCAGCATGAATAACAAAGGAATCGTTTGGCAAAGTCCGTTGTTATCGATAATCCCAATTTTTCTGGAAAGCAAAATTTACTCTTCAAGTACTTAATTTATGACTAAGAGCTTCCAACCGGTTATTAAGGTGATCATACTTTCTCGGTATCAAATATCTTCTATCCCATTGTACACAGAACCCTCAATTATAGGTGATTAAGAGGACAAATATGACATCAGACGACGTTGACTTAGCCTAGAAGAGGCTAATCATTATCTCACGGCAGGAATGTCGGATAGAGGAATGCCAAGAAAACTGTCGTGACTTCAACAAATTAATTTTTTTTCCATCAATATAAATTACAGAGTTTAACAACAACTATTTACATGATTGGCATGATATTGCGCGGAATGTTGCTTTCAGTTGGTGACCTTGAGGAAATTTGGGATTTTACATACGGAATCTGTTAATTGGTCTCAACAAGAACATTATTTACTAATCAATGAGAGAAGATGGGAAGCAGGAAAACACTAACAAACAATTGAGTAGTTTTTTGAGCTGTGAATTTGACTTTGTATTTTTGGAAATTAATTGCCGTGGACAAATAGCTAATTGCCCAAA
This sequence comes from Desoria olivacea, assembly GCA_034695115.1. Classification (NCBI taxonomy): domain Eukaryota; kingdom Metazoa; phylum Arthropoda; class Collembola; order Entomobryomorpha; family Isotomidae; genus Desoria; species Desoria olivacea. Next base: position 77,807 of record JAQFZA010000011.1, on the reverse strand, counting down.
GTTGTGTATAATGTACCCCTTATAAGACTATAAGACTTATAAGAAGTGTCTTGTGTGTTTGGAGTAATAACTATAATGGATCTCGTCTCGTCTAATGGCGTAATGTAGATTATTTTGCGGTTTGCTTGCATACAAGTAATGCTCATTTGGAGAAGGAACTCATCGTTCCCAGTTTCTGGTGCTAGTTAGGCACAGTCATTGAACTTGAGCCAGTAAATACAGAACGAGAACTAGAAAAATTACATGTTATTATTTGGATTGTTAGCGTGTAAGATGACAATTGTAGACGGATAAAACATCTTTGCGTACGAAATACGGTACATACGAAGGTCAGCTTGAGAGAGCACTGCATGTCCTTCTTCTATTTCCTACATGACGATACAATAAGTTATTTATTCCTCCGTCTTGACCGGTCACATATACAAATGTGAAATGGTAGAAATGTTAGAAATCATGAAGGTCCATGGAGTCAAACGGGCTTTGGGCGCACTTACGTCTCCTTGCAATTACCCACACTAAGGCAAGACTGAAGAGGGCCAGCGGCCAGTTTCAAGATGTTTTAGTCAAGATAGCTTGTAAATGGTAAATCCCATTAGATAAGATACAAACGAAGCATCCCAGCATGAGTCGTAATTTACTTGGCCCAACTTTTCTATCGGAATCATTACCATAATTTTCATTCAATAATAAATTTATTCGATTGGGGCTGAAGTGTTCATTTCTCGCAGACGTTTTAACCTTTAAGGCAGACAAGTGCCAGACGGAAAGGTATTTTATTTATTTTCCCTCATCACAATCTCTTTGCCACATTGACTGGATCTGTCTGCCCAATTCAAAAGGGTTTTGGAAACACCTCAACAACTGACCACTTAATGAGACCATAGATATCCTAATGTCACGACTGCACAATACGCTCGGTATATCCCTCTTATAAATCAATTCCGTATAAAATCATTCAATCCTAACCCGTTCAAAACGAGTCGTCTTCTCCCCATCACGTACTATGTTACACCCGACTACATAGCATTCTGAATGTTGGATGAATGAAAGGATAGTCTTACTTACTACGTGGATTGAAACATGTTTGCAATTTCGGTAGATGATGAAAAAACTTCACGGGCATTAAATCCCTCTCTGATTATGTAAACAAAGGCCAGTCATCACACTAAGCTCTCTGACAAGCAGAATTAGAAGGGACAAAGCCAAATAGCTTCTTTTATTTAAGGAAACTCAGTAATGAAGAAGACGAGGGCTGATGGACAATTCCTAGAATTCCATGATCACTCCCATTTCAACTACTTTTGATGCATACAAAAAATATATAACTATTTGACTTGGAGTTTGAAAACGATTTGAACTGCAGGATTCAATAGGAGATCAGAGGCATAAAGCATTAAATAATGTGATTCTTTCCTCCACCCACTTCTACGAGTTTTACAAGTTTTATAGTGATGGTAATGATATACTATGCAAGAACATTATGTGTGAAACATCCCACCGAAGATCTCGTCTTTTTATGTCCTGAAATGTAGGAAAGACCTCTTTTGTCGATTAATTAAAATCTGCCATCTCATTCACACACCCACACAAGATAGGAAAAACCGTACCTACAAAGAAAAGTTACACGAGGGTAATGGGACATTACAGGATGGATAAGTACCTTGAAGAGGAGTGTATTATTATAGTTATTACACGTATCATTAATCTAATTGAAATTAGTTTTACTGCAACTGGGAAATCGTTTTCAGGTATTTAATGTCATTCACCTAGGGTTTAAAGAACATGAAATGGACATGTATAACTAAATACATATCTAGCCTGTACTACCTACCTCTAGGCATGTTTTCCTTTTATAAGCCACCTATAGGTTTCTGTATGTCCGTATGGAATTATGGTTGATGCACGATTATAATTTTTATTTGTTTGACACTGCAGGACGAAGTCACTAAAACTAGGCTGTTTTTAAGGGGCAGAAGCCACAGCACCTCTTATCTCATAATCTCATCCATAGGGAATAATTTAGGTATTTTTTTGCAATCTGAGGATCAAACTGGTTTGAAGGCCTTTAGAAGGTTTATATATAATAAAGCAATCCAGTGTCTTTTCCGCTTCTCCTTTCCTCTAGGTGTGTGTTTATATGTGTGGAATAGTATACGTAGGATTTTTTGTTGTTATCGGAAAAAATTTCTGTTGGCACCAATAGTTCAATGAACCTATCTCTTTCCTCATCTTCTCCTGCACTTTAAGATTCATACCGTGTGAATCTTTACAATTATCATTAGATTTCAACGTAATATTTGGCTGACCGTCATTACGATTACTATTGACTCGCCTCTTCAAAAAATCCCAAAGAGCTGTTTTGTTTGGCTCATGGCATAAAAAAATGAATCCTTTTCCATCTGACTCGAGTTATCATCGCCATATAATCCATAGGCATTCGGGTTGGATAGGGAACACTGTGTAACCGTTAATCATCCGGGATTATTAGTCTTCTCCCTTGCTACAATAAATGACGAGGATGGATAACAATTACTCGAACGGCATGTCATTTCAACTGAAAAATATTTTAGTATCTCATCCACTTACACTCCACTTGCTATAACTACTTACATTTGACATCCTTTGAGGCTCTTCTTCTAGAAGAAAGGAAACAAAAAAAATGTGCATGCAATTCTCTAATTTGTTTGCAACCCTGAACTTGAGCAATTCAACCACCTTTTCCGCACTCATAATCATACATTTCAAAAATTCCAATTGAACATGTCTACCTCGTAATAATTGACTTTCAGTTTCAGAGTTTCACACTATATAGGCAGTTTTGGCTTACTCTTAGCTTATGTAACCTCATAGACACCAAGGCAAGTGCAGGTAGTCATTACAAGTCCATTATATACTGTATAGAAAGCTAACTAACTTTTTTACCTCAATTTTAATCCCTACATTCAGTAGGAAACAAGAATTGATATCTACTTCCAAAAACTGAGCCCTGTAGCCAGAAGAAGCATCTCGAACTGATTTAATAACTAGAGGAGTTCATAGATATGTATGTACTGGCATTATTTTATAGCCACCGGTCTTACTGCTAGGCTTTATAATTGAAGATTTAATTCATAATTAGAAGCAGAAAAAAATTCTTTAAAATTTCTATCCAAGGAGCAAACAAGGAAATGCAACTAATTGCACCCTGTCGCATCCAAATATTTCAAGTTTACTGAGGCGTACTGAATAATAATTTATCGCTCAGCCAACCCACACGCGACGGTGGACTGTGAGTTAGTAAGTGCATTATGCAAAAGATTGATAGCAAGTTTTCCAATAACTTGTTGATTCGATAATTCGTCCCTCCTCATCTACTCATGAAGCTCATGTTCTGTCTATAGCCAACAAAATATCTGAGATGAGCAATTAGGGGCTTTGCAACAAATCTACCTATCGGCCAATAAGTGGCCAATCGAAGGAGAAGAGGCTGATATCATCACACAACATCATTACCGTACTTTCAAGAGAAACACAGCAAGAATTTCCAGCAGGATAGAAAAAAGTCTCAAATTATTTATAAAGGACCTTGTCCAAAAAATTAAGTAAATGATTGAAAATTAAAAAAATATCTACTCGTTATTCAAATTCCTAGAAGATCGATTTCAATCTGTATGTGTACAACCTCCCTCAATAAATTCCGACTGAAAATGTCACTGGAGCGAAGGTAAAAAGATGAGGAAGGACATTTGTTGCCTGACGGGATGTGATCATCTTCAACCAGACGTGGTCCTACTACCACTTGCACTAACAACTCCTTTAATACATTCGTTATTCCATGATCCTGACTCAGACAATATTTCCGTCTCCTAATTAAGATCCTGATGAAAAAAAAAACTAAATTGTGCTTCAGGATGTCACAATAATTTTAAATTTTTTAATTCCAATTCTCTTGGGTGAACTCCCTTTCTTCTTGAGTGTTTTTTTTCAGAGCTTGGAGCCCAGCCTGATTTTTTTGCTTGAATAAATAATTCGGTGTTGGATGTAAAATGAGATTAAGATTACTACCTACTGCATCAGCTCGATGTGGCCAATTATTACTTGATTTTCCTTGTCTTAACTAAGTTACTTCTTGTTCCTTGCTCTATACAGGCCTTCTGGCCTGATATGTACCGAGGGCAAATTGCATACACACACATCGGCTCCTGTCAAGATCGGACATGCTGATTTCAGAGGTATGAATGATACTGTTGTGATTTTTTTCATTTATCGGTGCAAAACAGAGTAGACGACTGTCTATTGTCTGTTTGTATGAAAAGGCAAAATCGCCCCTCCTTTTGGCTGGAAATCAACTGGTTTGTGCAGTTTTGCTTGGAATCTTATTTCTTGGAGTCTGACTATAGTAATCAATAAATTATTGGAAAATCTACATATTATGAAAGAGTCTATCTGTCTATATGGGCAACCTCCCAGGAAGGATGAACTGGCGTCAGTTTCCTTGACCTCCTAATCAACACTCTCTTAAGGTTAGCAGGATTTACAGTACGTGAGTGAGCTTCAAAGGTCTCCTGTCTTAGTCTTACAACCCCTTATGGGACTGCACAATATGTAGGATTGGATGGCATAAGCTTTCCTATTCCTGCTGGCCTCTCCTCAACTTCTAATTTCATCTGGTCAGAGTTCCTTCGTAGTATGACGGTTGTATGAGTAGTTTGGGTTAGATTCCAAGTATCTCTGGGACTAAAGTTAACTTGAATCAAATCAGCTTCTGCTAAATGTAGACGATGCAGAAATATAGATAGTCATTCATGAACTGCCGATTCTAGTCTTCAAAATTCCATTAGCTGCAGGAACACACTTAGGTATCCGCCCGTGTAGCAATAGTATAGCATGGACATAAGGATTATTTTATTATGAGTATGTTTGCAGGATGCATATGAGTCTGAAAAGTTGAAAAGTAAAAGGATCTTTGTTGAAAAGTTGACTTGGCTAGTGGTGGCAGATTTATGCTATGCGATCAATGTAAAATAGTAAATGCACCTTGTTGCAAAAATGTTTCCATAGATACATATAGTATTGTAATAAATATCAAACTGCTAATTACGTCAGATCGTAACCTTCGTAATATATTTTTCAGTCAAAAGGGTTGCATCAAGTCCTGCTATTGAAATAGCACACGTAAGATGTTATATAAAATTCTGTGCATATGCACTTGTTGTTTTTGTTGTTAACCCTAGGGATATACCTTTTTCTGCATCATTAATTGAGACATACCTATGCACCTAAACCTAAATCCATCAAATTACAATTCTTGAACTACCAAACAATCTCCTATAGGTACATAATGATACAAAGTATCCTAGATCTCTATTTTGGGAGAATTGGGAATACAAGGAGGCTAGATATTTCTGACAATTTTGAGACAGAAGTAGGTATGGAAAAGTTCCCTAGTATGCACTATGCAAATGTAGTTAGGAGAATGGAATAGATTTCTGGACTAATTGTAAGTTTGATCAATGATTGGTCATTGATGGGTTGGGGTGAATCAATTGAGACTTTTGGAGACGTGGCCCTGAGTATTTGGGCGTTGTGAGACGGGCTCTATAATGTCAATAATGTGTACATAAACCGGTATTAGTAGAGCACTTACAATTGGTTCAAGACGGTGGACAACACGGGTAATGTCAACTTCTTCTGGAAATATCTGACGGAGAAACTCGGTATCCAACGGAAAACTAAACACTAAAAACTAGGAGTTGGAATAATCCGAATTCCAAATCCAAAACCGAATGTGCACTCAACTCAAGAGTAGTTTCATGGTCACAATGACACACACAAAGTCGTATGCTATTTTTTGAAAATTCAACCACTCAGTCTGGAACATTAGCTAATGATAAGTTTCTAATAATTGTCCAAATTGAGATGAATGGGATTTATCTGAAAGTAGAATTGTTTGAGTTGTTTTCCAGTCTCACCTGACCTCCTCAGGTAGAGTCCGAACCAGATAAATCGGAGTGCTAAATTGAGACAACCGGCTTATCCCAAGAGTCTAATGCAATTGAGTATGTTCCACTGCAGTATTTGCTGAAGTTCTTCTCAAGTAGAGAGGTCAAGGAGAATTTGTTGAAGCGGTGGTCACTGTGGGACAGGTGGACCAGAATTGAGCAACAGAGCCCAGTGGACAATGGTTTTTGGTGACTGTTCTTCTTGCTTCTTGAAGAGGTGCTGAATGCTGACTGTAGTAGCAGCAAATAGTAAATGGCCAAAATGATTTGTGCTTGTAGCGTATAGGAGCTATATTAGCAGGTGGTTGGATCCTGAGCACTCCGAAGAGACAAATGAAGGAAGTGTTCCCAGTTGAGGCTCTTCTAAGTCAATTCCACGATAAAGCTTAAAAAATTTTGCACAGGGAAATGCTTCTTCAAGAAGAGTTACCGGGGGTGGCTGTGGCTACCCGTCCTCATCTTCTTCTGGGGTACCCAAGCAATCCACATTTACAACCTATTCTTCGCTTATCCTTTTCGCTATTTATTTGCTTAAACCTCATCCTATTAACATCATCCCTATCATGCTCATCGTAGCCTTTACAGGTGCCAATGCCATAGCCATCCATTCATCCACGCACACCACCACCGTCCCTCCGTACCTTATGATGATATGTGTGAAGATTCACATTTGACCTCGCCAATCCTAAAATACACCTTCGTATCCCATAGCCACTGCCGAGACTCATTTTGATCTTCACCACCTTACAATTACTTATGCATATGAATCATTCATTTAGAAGAAAAAAACATTTGCCATCCTGCATACGGTTTAATTTATCGACCACCCTCATTTACTTCTTTATTATTAAACCTATTAAAAAATCTTCTCATCCTTAATTCACATGGACATAAATTTCCTTGTACGAATTTTGCATAATAAAAAAGCCCCATTTGCTACGCTTCATTAATGCCAAGTTCGGACCAGGACTTTTTAACGAGCATATTAGCAACTTTGGTCCCACCAAATTCCACTGTTATTAAGGTCACTTATAAACATCATCCCCGTGTACTAGAATTAATTCCGTTGTATAGCGTAAAACGACTACGACCACAAAAAATGCAGTAGATTGGAATGTGGATTATTTGGAGTAAGAACAACACTGCATTATATTTACAAGCTACAATTTACAATACTGGTACGATTCTACGGACTGGCGACGTTGTAAGGGAATTAATATGCATTATTGATGGATGGATTGGCAGATTGGTAGATTAAGAGTGAACAAGAAGGGTGGATGATATAACAGTTTAGATTGATTCGGATAATGTAGTCGATGAAGGTGAGTTTGTCAAGGGGTAGAATTTGTTATCATGTCACACGACCCAATTAAAGCAGCTTTGATTCTTTGATTCTTTGATTCTTTGATTACTTTCAATAGTATGTAGTGTGTTTACAATGTGGATATAATGTTGCTAGATTTGTTAGATATATAAAAAGGATTGGAGCATCAGGCAGGCTGATGGAAGAGGTCGAGTTACAAAACAAGTCAGTGGTCTATTGGCCGTGGTAAAAGCAAGTGAATTGAACTTTCTCATGCTGATGCTCACTTCCGTCATTCATTGTAGAAAAGACAAGTAGACAACGGTAATTCCATCTTCCCATTCTCACCGACTCCGACTGCATCTACTCAAAAGTCTCAACATCAACATCACATTATTCACCTCAGAAGACGAGGAGATGAGATGATGCAGTTGGCTTTTTTATCTCCTTCTTATCTATCGGACAATAAAATATCTCATCCTATAGTCATCTCTGAGTCCCAGACCTTGCACTTATTCAACAAGAATCATAAAACATTCCAGTCCTTACTGTAAAACAAAGCTTATTCCACAGTCAATAAGAACAATGTTGGTTGACCTGAAATACCAGCATACGTAATTATAAAATCATGTTTGCATTACAATCCCTTCCTTCTCGTAGTCCGAACCAGATTCATCTTAGGCGATTAAGCGACATTATTCTAATTCCATTTTATTACAAGACCAACAGATCAGCTTTTTTTAAATTTAAACTATTTTCAAGCAGTGATTCAAGCCTCAGCCGTCGATTGTCGGCTTCAATTTATGGTCATTTAATTCATTCTTCTATTATATTGCATGTGTCTCAAATGTCAATGTTAACTGTCAATTTCACAAACGATGCACATTATGCACATAATATCTTCCTAATGTTCCAATTCTTACTTCATCTAAACTGCAGTTTAAAAAATGACTTTGAAAAACAACGAAATAAATTCTATTACCTATAACTCATTGACTTTGAAATGATTTTAGGGCTTGAAAAAAACATACGTTTCCACAAAAATACAAACTGCCCCGACAACATAAAATCAACTCTGAAGTAAAATATATCCATCTGGTACAGTACTCGTACGTATAAGCAATAACTCGGTTATGCATCGCTTATTAGTCTTAAAGCAGCCTTTGAGCCATTAAGCCTTTTGTCTTGCCTGAGAATTAATGTTCCCCTGTAAAGCGTTTATTGATCAAGCAGGAACTAAAGGGACATGACGGTATGAGACTATTTATTGCCTAAACTTTGATATTTGTGTAAAACGTATACCTATCCTATATGGCAAATTTGTCTCGTATGTATACATTTTCGGGTGCTTTTAGACTTCGGCTTTAATGGCTCGTTGAACTTGGAAAGACAGCAATTTCATCATCGAATAAAAATTATACTTATTTTGTAGTCTGCTTCTGCATTAGTATTTTATACACTAGGTAGTCATAAACATTCCTTAGCCATCATAGCCAATAACCATCCCACAATTAGAGTCAATGGTAATGCCAAAAAACAGTATTATTTGAATTATTACTCATAGATTATGAATGGCCAATGTCATTTGTATGTACTTGTGTGTGGTGCATGCAACACGTATTCTGTGAATTTGTGAAAGGACAACAGTTAGACAAGTGGAGGAGGAATTTCCTGCAAAATGCAAATAAAAATGACCAAATACTGTGGAGGATTGATTAAATAATTCTGCCCATGTTTCGGAGACACCTACACAACATGCAGAGGGGAAGACAGAAATTGAATATTAATGCGATTCAATTCCTTTACACTGATTGCCGTTATGTACATGGATGAATTGATCTTTCATCAGTCTGAGATGCATAAAATACCCGAAATTCAACCTCGTAATGATAATGAGCTCTTAAGTTGAGTAGGGAAGAATATTTAAAAAAAACAGGTTGATTCCTATTCAAGAGGAATTGTGTGTTTGTGTGTGTGAGGACTTTTTCAAGTTCCTCACACGCTGACTACGTGAATATTACTGACTTTTCGAAATCCATCAATCATCCTTACTGCCGGTTAATGACTACCTCTGTATTAGCTAGGCATTGTGAGGCTCATTTAATGGTCAAGCACAAGCTTCATTTTATCTACGTGCTTTATTAATGGACTCATTGGGCCACATCCACATCACCTTCATTCAGTATGTTGTACAGGTATGAAGTAACTCGAAACGTAATCACCTAGTATAGCTGCTGGCATCTTCGGATCCTTCTTTGTATATTTTTGGTAGCCAGGAACAAAACAGAAAGGTAAGAAGTGACGAGGGACTAAAGCGGAAATTCAACGTTCATTAACGAATAAGATGGAAGTAGCTGTAATTACCGCATCAGCTGGACATGTAACTGTTTCTGATAGATTTTGCAGTGTCTGCCTCCTTTTGCGCATAAGATATAAGATGTGTAATGATGCAATTTCCGATATGACTGCATATAGACTTTTTTTGAAAACGGCTCATCTGCCAGAACCTTGAATATGAAGTCAATCAGTCCGTCTCTTTGATCGTCTACCGTTTTATTACAGAGGTGTACACCCCTACCATTTGTAGCGGAGGCTTTTGTTGTTATTGACCTAAAAGTTATTGACCTAGCAATACAATAAATTTGCAATATCTTGTCAATCACTCCAAACTTTAGAGTGATTCTTTTCCTTTTATGTTCAACCTTCCACACTGTAAACGTATTTGAGGTGAGATAACTCAATTAATTTACACAATTCAATAATATACACCTCGTCATCTTTAGGTGGTGGTGGCGTTGGGATGCTTAGTAACGTTTAAATCGTGGAGGAATCTTGAAATATTTCCATCAAAGGTACTTTAGACAAATATCTAAATATTGTCTACCTTTCATTCAAACTTAATTAATTTACGGTACATTACAGTTCTAGCGCATGGGACATGTCCGATTATTTTGGTAAGTACAAAATCACAGATTTAATCCAGACTGGTATTTCTCTGATAAATGGGCTTGAATGTCGAATTACGACAGTCTATTGAATATTGATCCCGTTTTGTCGGTTCTCGGAGAAAAAGCTCCAAACGAAACCCATGTTTTCAAAAGCAGATAGGTTCATAAGAGGTTAACAAAGGCAAAGTGGATTGGTACAGAGATAATACAGTACTTGGGTGAAAGGATGATCTGGTATATGGGGAAACTTTTGAAGTTTAATGTCAATGGCAGGAGATTTTATTGACTTTGAGTAGGTTCAAGGCATGTAAGATTTATATTCGAAGAAGGTAGAGAAGGCTAGGTGAATGAGAGTGATTATCATGGCATCGTCTTATCACGACACGGAAATGCCGGAGATAATTTTGGTTGTAGAAAAGGCACGCGAAACTGGTTGGTTGCATCGGAATGGGAAATGATTATGCGAGAAGCGTCGGCCTTTAGAAGTTTGCCACTTGTGCAGAAAGTACATTGCATTCAAAGGTAAAAATACAAAGAAGACAATGGTCTTAAATATCAAGTTTATATATTTTTAAGTGTAAATGTAAGTTTTTGCGCAGCAGAATGAGTAGAATAGAAGGGAATGGATCAAGGAAGCTGAGAGTGAGCAAAGTCAGCAGGAGCTGGAGGGTTGTTAAGAAAGTGATTAGTAACTTTTCGTTTGGATAACAATGCAATAAGCCAGTGAACAGGTAGCCAGTGGAACCGTTCATTTAATAAGTCCAAGATTAGTCCAATTTAACCTCAACATTTACATTTTAGGGTTTCCCATCTACCCATCTTTTCAACTTTAACGTTTTAAAAACCAAGAAAAATCCATTGTATGATATGAATCAATTGATGGATGGTTTTCGGAATGGCTCGTACATGAAATAGACCTCACGTGTCCATTTGCCTCAATCTACCTATTAACAGTATCAACCTCAAATGTACACTTCTTCTTGATGAGCCTGAAAAGGAAGTTGTGAAGATGGAAGAGTTGCAAAATCCATGGTTGGATGAATAAATGAAATGATAAAAATATTCAGCGACTAAACCATATACAACCAGACGACCAGAGGATCCAGTAAGTTTTTTTGGTTTACCTCAAAAATAATTTATCATCGTCTTAGGGCTAGACGAATGATGATAATGACTCTCCTCTCATCCTCTCATTTGAATACAATCTATTGTCATCTCCGCTTTTCTGCAGAAGTCAAGAGCATATAAGTCATTCATGGCGTCATGCATATCACATTCATGATGTGTGTGTTTTGTAAAGTATGTGTAGCTGAACTTCCAGCCTAGTTGATGAACACCAACCAAACACCAACACAAAGATATACGAGTATAAATCAAAATTAAATGGGGACGTGTGCCTGTCTCCATAAATGAAGTAAATGAACGAGGAATATAAAATATTTAGTTTTTTTAAAAGCACACAACATAGGATTATCTTATCTTTAGAGGATCTCTTGGGATCAGAAACTCCTTACCTTTCACATAAGCTGCAGTTTGACCGATATGGATATCGTAATCCCAGTTCCATGTATATGAACAATCAAAGATCTTTTTACGAGTTTGAAAATAAAGTCCTTGACTGACGATGATATTTTGAGGAATCCGACCGCTTTATCAGCATTTGGTAGTTTTGGAAGTCAAGCTTCCGTACGGTTAACTATTTCCCATGTAACCCAGCCCTTTGTTGTTTACATCACTACTTCATTACATTACAGATACGATTATGTAAGCGTGCAATTGTTCATAGCTTCATTACTTCTTAACCGTACTTAATCCTCTTCTCATCAGCTTATAAAGCAATTACAGAAAAAAGGGAAAAGGTTTCGTCTACTCAAGAAATGTTCTTCATATTGGCTATCTTGTCTAATCAGACTTTATATCCTCCTCCACAGTTCCGGCTTTTATTTTCTGCAGGAATTGCGAGTGAAGACTCAAGACTATAAGTTACACGTAAGTGGAGTCATTTACATTCCTTTGCTTGTTCCTGTGGTTCTTAAAGAGCATTATCAGATCTTCAATGTTGTATGTATGTTGTAGGTGTAGACCTTACAATAGTTCACTCTCAGTTTCATTGGCAAAGAATGTTGCATGATTTTAAACCACTGGATGGGTGGACTAGTTGCATTGTTGGTTGTGTAATATTTGTTGGATGTTAGGTTCTACCTACAACTAACCTAACTACACTGGAAATGTATATCCTCACGTCGTTGGCAAAAATCCATGGGAAATCCCAATGGCGATGCAAAATTAAGGTTGGAAGCTTTTGAGACAGAAAATTGGTCTGAATTCCTTCACGGATCGATCAATATTCTCCGTATTTTTAAATTCCTCAGATAGATTTCATAGTTCATGTGACTTGCTTAATTGACGGTGATATCATCTCTTCCATTAAACTGTTTACGAAATTTGTCTTTGTATGTATATGATTTTCTGTGTTTTCAGGAATAAGGTGGTTCCGAATTCAAGGAATGCTAAAAATTCAACATGCAGTACATGTACACCAACCCATGATGGTCAGGATGCATGAATGCATTTGAGGATTAATGGAATTAACCTTATGAAGAACAAATCCAGAAAAATGAAGCCTTCTTAATGCATTCCTGCTTTAAAAATGTAGAATTCATCCCTGGGTATTCCTGGGCATATTTACCTTCAAATTACAAACTAGGGTTCAATATCCATCACACCATCAGGGCGATTTAACGAGTGGAGATTTCTTCATGAGAGAATAAGAGATCATAAAACTTCAAATGGGTGGCCTGGGCTGAAAGGTAGGTGGTTAAATTAGTAGGATAAATTGAATTCCGGTGTTAATCAGAAACGTCATTCTTCGTGAATGAGATTTCGGACAGAGTTCAGTTAGATCTACGGACGTGAAAGAGATTTTCTAAATGGCTTCACAGTCGGACGAAGGGCAGTAATGGAAAACGCCGTTACAGAAGTTTTTTCTGTTGGGAATTCATTTCTTTATGATGCTACATGCAGAGAGTGGGGAACATTAAGGTTTACAGAGTCCGAGAGGCTGATCGTTGGATGGGATATCTGAATTCTCTCACCTGCCTTTAATAACAACGATAAGACCGAGACATTTGCCAAAGACTCGGCTCAATTGAATCCGTAAGACAAACGAAATTAGATGGAAGTATTACATCTCCTCCACTTATCTTCCATACGGAGAAGTAGTTGGTGGGACGAGAGAAATAAAAATTAAATTCCTGTAATATGTTCATCTTGATTGAAATGGCATCATTAAATTAAAGGCTTCTCTGAAATGGAATTTTTTGATTTGCGGGACCCGTTATTCACAGAATTTCTTCATTTATTCCTCTAGGATGAAAAAAACATTTAGCCTTTCACCCTTTCACTCCATCTGATCCTCCTCTGGTTATTTGCCATCCCGATCAGCCCAAATTATTTGCATTCGCCTCGTCACATATCAACCAGCACGATCGTCATTCCCATCCAAAGCCTCTTCATAATATAATACCTTGGAAACCTACATGTCTGTACTTTGACATTTTGATTTCGATGGTCAATGTCATTAAGCCTATGGAAATATTGTAATTTCGCTTGTACATATAGTATGAGACTTTGTTACAGATAATCAAAAGTTTGAACCACAGTACTTCATGTAAGTGTGTAATCTGTATGCTCGTGGGAACTCCACCGACTCCAATCACAATACCTACCTAAATCATCTTATATGGAATTCAGAGTGACATGACACCGAATCGTTTATAAAAAAAACGGCTCGGTCTGCGTATCCTATTGCATTTCTTGGTTAGACCAATTGCATTTTTACAAGCAAAATACATAAAATGATTATTACTATTAAATGTAAGTGGGGATGGAACTGCAGGAGAGGTTTAGCCATTAGCTTCGTCTAAGGGTCAACCTGGCCGCATTTCCGGATTCATACGTCCATAAGCTATGGATGTACTTAATATTAATGGAATATTTAATCAAGCTGTAGCCTAGTTGGGGGTGCTCTAGTGAAATAAAAGTAACAAGTAAATTATCTTCCTAATATGATAGCAAAGTGATGGAATTAGAATTCGTCTTGTGGTGAGCCGTGTTTTTATATTTAATTTTATAGATCTGTAAATAATAAACCTAACGAACTGAACTGTTATTAAAAATATCGTTGCGTGTCCATCAGGTCGTTTCGAAGATACCGACTGTTTAAAGCCGTTAGGTGGTAATTGCAATGAAAAAACGATATTTAATGCCACTCAGGAATCAGCACTTACCGTTTACATGTGGGGTCACGATAAATCCATCCGATTCCATCGTATGTTATTAAAGCTAACAATTCTCATGCAATTATTTGAGGACTCTATCCAATTTCTGCATTCTAAACTTGTAATTACGAAATGTTCTCTTCAGAAATAGCAGGGTTTGAGAGTATAGGACATGATCATCAGGAAGATGTTCGACAACGCTAATTTAAAGCTACTGAGACTGTTATGTTCAAGAATTCTCTGGTTCAAGAATTCGAGATTGACGTCAACTAAGTCCATCCATTGTGTTAAGAAGGAATAGTTTTAAGAGAGTACATTTCAAGGCGGATGATTTTTCTGTATTCCCTCAAAGAGGTAATTATGGAGTCTCGAGGCTTGGTTTCAACCCACAAGAAATAAGTTAAGCATGTATTTTGGTATAGGGGAAATTTCTTGTCATCTTGTCATTCAATTAGAAAGTGATCTGGGTAGGCCAGAAATTTGTACTGTATGATGAGTTTCTTTGAATTTTTGTCACCTTCCTGAAAGGTTCTTTAAATATTTAATTATAACTGAAACGCTTACATAAAACTGTTTGCTTTCAGACATTAAAGAAAATAATAGTGAAGCATTGGGATTCTATTCTTGGACGAGATGGATGGTAATATCTTTCCCACTCATCCATTGTCCGGCTGGCAATGAGCAGTATCATTTTTCAAGTGTCATTTCACGAATTGATTTAAAGAACAACGGAACAAAACGTAGCAAGATGACATGAATAGGCAAAAATTTGTTCAAAAACGAAAAATAGGAAATTGTTTATTATTTCCTCGATGTGAGACTAGTTAGTTTAATGAAGACAAGACAACCTTGAGCACAGCCTTCTGAAATTCTGACACTTTTCCACCAGAAAGTCGTTAACATAGCTTTGTCTATGACAGAATTTGTATATTTATTTTGTGCATGTGTGGGCGAGCTTGACGTATTAAGAATTCTGAAGTGGTGACACACATACATAGTTCAATAGTGACCAAACGCTCTTGTCCACTGCAGTAAAACCATTCCTGATTCTTGACTGAAGATGAGATGCAACTAATAAGTTTCTGCTTTTTTGTGTGAACATTATTGGCTGGCGTATTCGTGCCTGAAAAGTCTACAGTCCACGAGGTGCGAGGAAAGGACAAGAGCTGACAAAACTTTGATTATTGCACCTTCGTGCTTGCTTACACTTGTAGGAATCATTACGTCCTGCTGACTCATTCTCATTCGCTTAAAATCAGAAGACTTGCCGACAATGATTTACACTCGGAAGGTTTTTAATGAGCCTGTTTACATTCAAAACAAATATAGCGTCGCCGACTTTCAGAAGAGCTCGCCGACATAAGTCCTAGTAGTACATACCACTCTGCTTCGATCAGAGTCGTTCAAGCGTACTCTGCTTGCGTTACTTAATGCACTTAATACATAAGGATGGATAATTATTTGCATTAACTGCAGAGAGTCCACAAGTTTGTTTTCAGGGTTCAAGTTCCAATTATTGTGAGCCAGATTCATTTCTAATATTTGTTATTTTAAAAACAAAATTTGAAGCAGGAGAACCATTATCCCAACTGGAAGTTGATTCCACTCAATATGATTCACAGGATTAAGCTACATACTAACAATTCATTTCTCCGGTTTTTAAAAATATAAATAGCCTTCACCTTCATGCTGATGCGAATCATGTTTTAGTTTATATCACACTATGCACGATAATTTAGGTCTACACATTCTGGATTTTGAGGTTTCGGCCAGGTTTGCCTTTTCTGATTAGTGATTACTAAAGCATATAGTGGATTTTTGGCACGTTGTGCTAAGATAGCCGTACTCATGATTTGATCTAATCATGTTTATCACGTTCTGTAAAAAAGTATTTCGATATTGTTACCCAACCGTGCCGGGCAGATAACAGATTTTTTTATTCATCTAAAATTTAATCCTATCCATACACATTCGAGCGTTTTCTGTTAATCAAACTATTGCATTGTGATTTTATTGCCTTTTCACATCTGGAGAAAATTAGAGAGGATAATGCATCCAGATGAAAAAAGGTTTGTGCGAGACGTATGAGTCAATGTACCCTTCTTCCAGATCTGAAGATTGTGTGTACATATTATATGGATGGAAAAGATATTTATTGGTCCTGAGAGTTCTCACTTGGAAATGTTGGAGTGATTTGGACTCTGAGGAAAGACAAGCGAGGAATCAAAGATAAAATAGTAAATAGTAAATTGAGATATGAGGGAGTGGCGAGTTGGAATTTTATGGCTTGTGAAACGAATGATTAAGAGCGTTATGGTCTGATGTTCATCTATCTTTCGCAATTTTCAAAACTCGATTAAAGATCGAACATTAATCCCGACATGTAATGGTAAAGATCCAAGTTAATTTGATATTTTTATGACTTTTCATCTCTTCGTCCTATAAGTTATGATGACATATATTGAGTCGAACAAATGGCCAAGGGTTTTATGTCTCCGGAAGATACGGTCTACATTTACATTATTCAGCGTGAATTTTTTGCACCGGTATTTTTATTGCAGGATAATTGCGGGTTCAACGGTGAACTGTGGATTTGCTTGAACTACAATACAATACAGTGCTGCGGAGGTTTTAGGAGCTTTTAAGAACGCATATGTCGTACCTTACTTACTTACCTTTGCACAAGTCTATTGCTTGGGTATTTGGCGAATCGATGTCGTGAGTCCCTAATTTGAACATGGCCCCCATTGTATAATTTAAGTTCTTCAAGAAATTAAAAACCTCTGCAACTACATTCCATATGAAATGTATACGAACGACACAGGAGTAATTCAGGTAGGTTATGTCATCAGATAAGATAGTGGATGTGAAGCTGAGAAAAACATCTCTGTCTTACCACTAAAGACCCACTGGAACGGCTACCCGTCTATGTGGTAATTATTACGCCATTTCTATACATTCGTGACGGTCGCTGTTTACCTGATTGCTAATGTCATAGATGTTTCCAGCCTCACGATTCTTATTTTTATTGATAGGATTTCCACGACTGTTCTAATAATGAATGAATGAAACAAGACGAAGGGATCACATCAGGATCAATAAGCCTCCTGTATTCAATGTTCAATGGTCCAGAGACAGGGTCATTAGTGTCCTGTCTATATAGGCATGAGTCATGATAAGAAGAAGATATGATCATCATCATCACAAAGAAGACGGAGAAGTGAGAATAAGGAGACTTGGGTGAATTGGGAAAACAACATAACCTGACTGCTTCTGGACCTGGTTAGAATCCTGCAAATTAACTGCGTGTGTCTTTAAAATGAATTATTTATAATTACGATCTGTACATTTGCAGACGAAGGGTCACATTGCGGGCTGAGGAAACTGTATGTACAGCAGACGGCATATGATATTTCCACTCGTTGTCTAATGTGTGGTTCTCGTCTTCAGAAATTCATGATTCAAGAAACCTTGTAGTTTTCGTGACAAAACAATTGAATAAGATTTGCTTTGCATAATGAGAAATACATATGGCTAGAAATATGTGAAGGCATCCTTTTAATTACAAAGTCCTGTGCTGGGATGGCTGGGTGTTTGGTGAACAGGCTGAACCCTCTTCTTGTATACTTAGTTAAATGAGGATGAGTGCACAACAAGACAAATTAAGTGACCAACTGACACTCAAAATGCTGTCTTTGTCATGAACTTCGAAGGCAAAGTGTGTTTAATTAAAATGTACTTATTTACGATGAAGGAACAGCACTGTCCCTGCATTTCTGCATAATGATGCCTGCAGAAATACAAATTTGTACATATGCCTTTTAATTACGATGGAGGATAAATATGCAATTCCAAGTCTTCCATTTTTATGCGTAGGAAATCACCCGAACATTCAAGGCTCGCATAATGGTAATCGAAGCGCAGAACTAATACTAATGGCTTAATTTAAGGGAAAAAAATTGATTACTTTGATCAGTCCTGAACATTTAGTGCTTATTATGACCTCGTATTTGCATAATGATATGACACGACCTAAAAGTGCAAACCATATTATGCATGGCAGCTTATCATCAAGCTTTCCTACCAATCTTGAATTTGATGCCCTAGCCGACCTGACTCAAAGTATAAATTGCCGTATGACACTACTTGCCACAATTGTGAAGAAGCCCTACCGGACTATCCGATTTTAATATCCTTAATAAATGACTCACTCCGTCATTTCAGAAGGCTTTACTCGTTTCTAACGATGGCAAGCGATGTAAGTCGTGTATGTTTTGGCTGCTTACAGGAAGATATACTTACAATCAGACTAACACAATTATACTTGGCATATATTTTCCATCTTCTTTGCCACCTATTTCTATGCAGACAAGATGAAATTTCGATCTTAAAATTTCAACCCTAGAAGGACCAAGATTTTACACATGAATACTGCAACTTCCAAGAAAAATTCGTTCTGATTCCGCTATCTGTTCATCTAATCCTTTCATTTGATCATGGGGCGTTTTAGTGTCCAGTACTAATTACTATCCTTGAAAAATAGACGAGCCTCAATATGGACATGTATGATATGCCATTTCAACCGGTATTGAGCTTAATTTAATGTCATTCAAGTATGTCGGACATGTCGGAATTGTTGAATACATAATATCTTGTTTTCAGGTAGACTGGGCTATTTTTTAAGTTCATTAGCTAATATTGTAAACTATAGGGATTTATACGTAGCTCTAATTCTGGGATCGTAACTCCTTTGTTCCTTCACGGGAGTTATGTTCATACTGTTTCATAAAGAATATTGTAGAAAATGATTTGCTTTTTTTGTCGGAAATTGAAAGATTTACTTTAAAATGTATTAACATTCCACAAGTGTGAGGTGAGAAAGAAGAACTCGTGTGGAAATTGAAAAGTTGAGGTAGGCGGGAGTGTTTCCATCGCCTTGCTTCCAGACGAGGAGCATTTCCCGTGTGTGTTGACGTTGAGCATTTTGAGAGAGAGGACACACACTACTCCCGATACCAACGAGGCGATATCAAATTCTAGAACTGAGGAAGAAGCAAAGTAAGAAGACAATATAAGGTAGATCAGGATACTATGGCGGGACGTGAATTGGGGGAGGAGGAT
The DNA here is from genome assembly GCA_034695115.1 of Desoria olivacea. Taxonomy (NCBI): domain Eukaryota; kingdom Metazoa; phylum Arthropoda; class Collembola; order Entomobryomorpha; family Isotomidae; genus Desoria; species Desoria olivacea. The sequence continues at coordinate 58,174 of JAQFZA010000011.1, read as the reverse complement.
GTCGACATCGTCGACAGTGAGGGTGCTGAGGAGGAGATGGAAGGCTTTAGCCTTTCTAGTTTGGGGCATGAATTTGAAAGCCCTAATGGAGAACCAAACACAAATGCCATTCGTCATCTTATGTGCGATTTGATAGCGAAATGTCAGGGTGAGTGCTACAACTATCGCGTTTCAGGTTCAAATCTATCGATAATATTATTCGGAAAGTTGATTGTCTTTTTGTGTGTTTTTAACAGAACTGGACGGAATCCAGGAGACTGAAGGGGGCCTGATCGCTGAGCAAGTTGCTCAGAGCAAGTTCCTATTCGAAAAACAGTTTGGGCTCAAGGAGTTAGTGTCGGCGGAAATTCAGCCGGAAAGCGTGGATAGCTCCGGGTCCCCAGTTGTGAGCCTTGTAAATATCAATCCTCTTCTTTCTTCACGTGACGTCTTGCTGTCGCAAGATAAACAAGATCAAATCGTGGGTAGGTGATTCTTTGTAATAGTTGTCCGTTATGTTAGTCTAATTTTTGTTTTTATAATTGAAAATAGGTGATGCTTCTGTTGGTTCGATGGTATTGTCTTACCAGCACACAAGAATATGCACATCGCTCCTGCGAAAGAAAGTTCAAGGGATGGGAAGGAGTGAGGCAGTGTTTTCCACTGAGCGCTATCTTCAGGCATTGGTAGGTTTTGTGACACCTTAAAAATATGTGGATGGAAGTTGAAGGTTTTAAGGATCAGTTGAAATTTAATGTTTTTTGTATAGAAAAAACAGGGAACCGATTCGCTGGGAGAGTACTCGAGTCGCAGAGCACTTGAAAACGTGACCATCAGCACTGCATGCACAATTAAAACCTTTCCCAATTTTCCATGCATGTTCGGATCTTTTGACCACCGGGAGTTCATCAAGAAGTTGGATAACAAAGACGATGAGGTCAATGCCACAGTTGCACCTGCTAAGCCCAAACGGAGAAAGCTCTTCGACAAAGGAAGTAAAGCTGCTGAGCACGAAGAGATCAACGCTAGCCAAGCAGACACCATTGCTAATAAGAAAAATGCTGGAGAAGAGAGCTCGGCCGAACTTCGAAGGTGTCTGATCAAAGTTTGCAACGAGAAAGATGGTCCAGTAAATGTTTTGGAATTCGCTTTGAACAAAGATTCCATTCGCGATACACTTAACAATACTTTTGGCGTGGCCTTTGGTGTTCGAGATGGAAGTATTGAACTAACTCATTCGGGTATCTGATGTTGAATTACCTATTATTTAAAAGTTCGTATTATCCGTCAATGTTGTAATGTATTTTTGTATGGATTGTAGGAGGCAAATCGGATAGGAACAAGCTTAATCTTTCTGTAGCTCCATGTAAACCCAATAAGTCAGTGGACGGTGGCTCGACTAATGTCAATCGAGGACAATGCATTATGTCAGTATCGGCAAAGACCCTCAGAGTATGTAATTAATTTCAGCATCACCTATAGCTGTAGTAGTAAACGATGTTTTAAAATGATGAATTATTCTGAATTTTAGCAACTACATAATCTTGCTGTGGGTGAGCCAGTAATCAAGCCGTCTTCGTAAATCTGGATCAGGAAACTCAAAACATCTTGATAATCTTCGTTTTGAAACTTGGAAGTAAGTGATTATCGGTGATGCAGATGTACTGTGCCTGTGAAAATAGAATGGAATGCCAAAATTAATGATCCATAAAATCAATATTATTTCTAATTATTTCTAACGTTTGTAAAATTAAAGTTTGCCATTGTCTTTGTATTTCCATTTAGGATTAACAAAGTTTCTGCTTTTACATATAGTAGTATTATGCAGCTGCAAAAATTGTAGATCATTAGAAATAAAATAAATCTTCTGACTTCAGATTGATAGCTTAACCTTACTGTACATTGTTCGATCGGATGATTTCTGAAGTGTTTACTAAATTTGAAAAGATAATTGGGCAAGTAATATTAAATGTATTTTCCTGGTCCTTGTCCATTCGAAAAGCTTGCACAGAAATTCAATGAAACAAAACAAACTGCTCATCTGTTGTCCTTTAAATATCTTAATGTTGAGAATGACCATGTAACAGGAGTATCTGTACGAGTTTTCCAGAGACACTGTCGACTTTGCGCCGTCGAGCAAATCGACCAATTTCCATATTTACTTATCAAATCTTGAGAAGATACAATCATCTAAAGGATAAAATGATAACAATGCTAGATAATACTAAATCGGTAATGTATTGTAGATTCTCTCAATGTAATAAATCAATCTTAAAAACCTAGTACCTCGTATTTCCAGATAAAATTAAAACGAAAAAGAACTTGAACGTCAATAAAATCTCAGTACCTTGAATTAAAAAAGTTTCACAATTAATTGAACAGTAAGCCCTTGTTGGACTGATGAAGCATCAATCTGAATGCGCAGGTAAGTTACCTTACCAATAAATAGGTGCAGTAGATATATATAATGACAGCTTTATTGTGCCTTTTAGGCCAAGTCTGTATCGATTGTGTAAATATATATATTATCATGATACTAATGTAGGGTAATATATTGAGTTACATCACTATTTAGTATTAACGGTAGCGTTTCTGTAATTTTCTACTACTTAGATCGTTGATATGCAATTGTTATAACATTCTGTAAAAGTTCATGCAATAAAAGCCTTCTTTCTGCCTTTGAAACGACGACTTCTGAAAGGCGAATTTCTCGGAGTTGGAGGACAGTAATATAGAGAAGCCCAATGCAGGAAGCACATTATATCTCGGGCAGGTATGTCTAAAACATAGGTCCTTATTCGAAGACAACGATCCCCGGTTAGCAGGACAGTGTTTCGGAAAATTCGTCTGTGGGTGTCACGAGCTCGAAGTTCTTGATCATGTCCTTCTATAAATCGACATGTGTCCAGGATTCGGTCATCATTTCTGTCCTTTGGATTGTAGAAGTCGTCTTGGATCCGCTCATAGATGCTCTTAATTTTCAAGATACGTCCGATGGTGGTAACTACTTGGAAGTACTCCATATTCGTGTTGATGAAATCCAAAGCTATCTTGCATGTTTCAGCCGTTTCATTCCCTTGCTTCAGCTTTTCTAGTGCTTCCGGAGAATCAAGGTTACTGAAGCGTTCTCTGTATCGAGTTCGCAGCCCACCCTTTGACAATCCTTTCAACTCCAATACGACTACAAGATAATCAGAATAAATTAGATATCCTTGCAAGTTTGTCGTTTCATTCTGCACTATTTTGATTACATTTACCTGAAACAGGTAACAAAATTGGGTGTGGGAAGAACTGACGCAGTTTCTTCACGTACTCAAACTTTTGAATAAAGCAATTCGTGTCCAAAATTATTCGAAGAGGATTGACCACGATGTCAGAATGATAACCCCTCTCCCCTAACAAAAACCATACCTGAAAATAGTTTCAAACGTGAATTATTTACAACACCTCTACGGAACACAAATGTGATTTTAAAATACCTAACAGAGCAAATCTTATGTTCTTACCTCATGAATTTTTTGCTTAGGACAAGGTGGAGGACAATTTTTTACTTCTTTGGTCTTCTGGCGCAAGATGATTCTGGCACTATTGCAATCCGGACGCAAAAATCTAAACTTATTCCTTTGTTTCTTGAAAAGATCTCCGGCCCAATACAAAAAATGACGCTATGAATACAAAAAAACAAAAACAAATTTAAGAATGACATTGTTTTGAAAAATCTGTGCAAATCAAGACCTTATTCGCTTTGAAATTTTCGAATAAGGTAATGCAGTTTAAAAGGGTTACGAACATTGACGTTCTGAACACTACTACTGTTTGTGCAATTAAAAAAATTGATTTGAAAATTCCAGTTCAAATTCATTTATATTGAAAAGTCATGGCAGATTTGCATTGCGTTGAAAGATACCATATTTCAGGAAAACTAAGGCAGTCACTGTTTATGAAAATATTTGAGAGAGGAAGGAGGAAGTGTTAACAACTATTTACATTGACATTACCTCATCCAATCCACAGGAGTCCGAGATCTTTTTTGTGGGCAATAGCTTCACCTGGCAAGTATATTGGTAAGCATTATACAATCCTTTTGTACGAGATAGAAGTCCATATCGTTTGGTCACAAGCTCTGAGCCAAATCCACGCACAGCAATAAGACGCACGAAATTTTGAGCTCGAGTGTGCTAAAAGTTAGACAAAAATTAACCAGAACGATATTTCGTATTACTTCATTTAGCAATTCATTGAATAGGATGGTTCTTGTAGATACAAAAGCTTAAGAATGTACCTCGGAATGTCGGCCATTATAGAAGAACTCAGTCTTATATGTCGAACTGTTCAGGCAGCCACCGAATTCAGATAATATAAAGACTTCCGGAAGTTGAGGCACGGAAACGTTGCATTCTTCTGTTCTGGTTTTGCTGACTGAAGGGAATATATATTGATTTACTCTGTACAAGATAACTTCTAAGCGTGTCATTAGTTGAGCAAAAATTATCCAGACATCATCCTCTAAATTCTTTTGATTTGTGTAGCGACTCGTTTCTAGTCGTCTGAAAATCAAATAGACACCGATTACATATAATGAAAACTTATCTTTTAATATCCATGCATAAATGAGCTAATACGTATGCTATTAATACAAAAGCTTGAATGCGCATTTAATGCTTCTATCCTTTCCGCTTCTGAAACTTTCCTGGTTCATTGTTCGCTTAACGAAAACTGAAATTGAAGCTTGTAATATTCCAGAAAAAAAATTATTGCTTCACTTCAAATTAAACTCCTATTACTGTACAATTTTAAGCTTAAGACCTACCACCCGGTAAAGTTGAGCAACACTATAATCGATTAATTTACAGGCAAATATTTAAAACCTACATTTCCTTATGGGAATCAAAAATGTCTGAATAATTTTCTCATATCAATATGCAGTTGGTCGTTGCAGTCCTAGGGCATAGTAGACTAGATTGAATGGCTATTATATTGAGTTATTAACTTTGCTAAAATTAAATAGATTAGTTCCAAATTGAAGTAACCAGGGCATGCTTCAAAATAATTACCTGGTGCTGAATCGGGGACGACAGTGAGGCGACGTCCAGTCGGATCGATTTCTCTTTAGCCAATTGCACCACAACTAAAACATAATAGGGTTAGTTAGACCGTGAACAACACTTAACGAAAAATTTGCTAACCATTAGTGAAGCGCTTAAAAATTCGATTTGTGGATTATCCCAATCGGAGAGAAGAGTTAAATGCAAAAGACGCTCTGCACCGATACTGAACATCTCTAAGAAGAACTGGACAGCAATGTTTCGTACATGCTTCATCTGACGATCTTGACTAGTAACCTTACGCTCTAATAAAATAATTAAGAAAATCATTAAAACTGTAATCTTGTCATCGTATATATGATCAGTTTATTTTGAAATTGATGAGGTTGTACCACTAAGATTGACGGAGTCCACTATAAAAATGAGCATACCAGCTATTTGAGCGACACGGGCAAACGACATTTTCAAATTTGACTTCAGCAGGCCTTCAAAATAAACAAGACTCTCTTCTGCTACTTCCTCCAAGGTATCAATCCTGTAAAGTCGTCATGTACAGTGAAAATGTGAAAATATAAGATACCTCCGAACATTTTTAAACTGTGATCTTATTTACCCTATCTTGGTGTAAATTTTTCCTAGGAACAGAACATAGGTGCTTGCAAATCTGCTGTACAACTCCACTGGGGACAGGCTCTGAAGATGCTGTTCCTTCGTAGGCGGATCGTCTTCTAGTTTCGGGGGATCATCTAGTCGTTTTTTATGACGAGGGAATAGCCAGACTTGACGGCGAAAGTGTCTTTCCCATCGGACTTTTTTTTCAACAGCCTTCGACAAGTTGAACCATAACTTATCCTTGACAGTCAAATGCTGTAGGATAAAATGCTATTTATAGTGAACTCATTACTGACTGATTATTGATGACACATAGACATTCTTAGCTGTACCTCCTTGTACACCATATCATACACTTCAAGTAGCTGAAGTCGGCATCCTTCAGCAGGTACTGGAGCAATAAAGGCTCTTGTAAAATTGTATGCCACTCCAAACGTATCTCGCTAAAACAAAGAGTGTATTCAATTAGTAATTATTGTCTTTGCCAGTAAATGATAAAAATAGTTATACCATTAGACTGCAGATGATTCCCATTTGATTAAAGGCCCTTCCTTTCCGAACATCACATAGACGCGCCATGTCATAATTACTTAAGTCAAAATTAAAATTATTAAACCAACTGATTATTTGCTCAGATATATACACACTGACAAAATGTATTACTCGTAGGCAAGTTGACGCTGACTTCGGGACGCTTTGATGGCGAAGGCGTATCTGTTCAAGTCCCCGATATATATAAAAAACTTATAGAAGAGTTCAACAGCCACATTTTTCTGAGAATCTGAAGCACTCAAAAATCCAGACTTTTTTAGTATAGGGGCCAAATCTATCGAAAAAACACTTTGGGCAGTGTCGATGAGATGCTTAAAATGACTGGAGCCCTATGAATACAAAACAACATACATACTCTTTCTTTACAGGTGCCTCTAACTTATGATTGTACATTAAAGCAACGTTCATGAACGTTTTAATAGCCGCACCATTTCAACAATGGTTAAAGGAGCAATTTCTGTAATGCTATTCTCAGTAGATCCCGAATCCCTCCGGTCCCGTTGGCGTGTGATTGATATAATATCGTATAAGGCTGTCTTCCAAACTTTCTGATCCAGGCAGTACTTAATGTAATACATGTGGTCCAATAAGAAGATTCGTTTTGCACTTTCCAACATGTGACGGCTGCAATCAAACAAAACTTGAATTGATTAGTTTGAATGGCTGAAAGAAGTGCCAGCAAAGACTAATACATACTGCTAACAATATCCCATTCCATACCTAATATTAATGATGTCCTCAGATTCTTTGTAAAAGTCATCTGCTCTCTTGTATCTTTCTAATCTGCTCCGAACATATCGCTCTAGCTCGATAAAGTACTTATGCCAAGCCAAGGGCTCCTCCTCTGTAGGATATTCCAGGCTAGGTTTGGGTCGTTCAAGTTCAATTGGACGGACCTCGAAATCGCCAATCGGTGAACTATAAAATACCACACCGTACTTATTAGTACCTATGGCAAATTTTCAGGTACAAACTATGATTTTGGTAAAGAAATTTACCAAACATCTCGAAAATCGGCATCACGACACCATTCCTTTTCCTTCGACAGTGTATTCAAGGTACGGTTGTTCCGACCAGGCAATATATCACAATTTTTCACAACAGTCCTTTCTCGTCTTCCATTTCCTTTGATACTATCACATACACCTCCCAGAGTCCTACTGTCATAAAACATTTAAAAAAAAGTCATCAGATTTCATTCAACTACATTCGTGGAATATGTATTGTGACATTTCTAGTTTATTTAAAATTCTAACCTAGACACAGAAGCGGACTGGGTAGATCGAGTCTCGGCTCGAGGAAGCCTTTTCCCTGAATTTGACCCTTCTGATCGATTAGACAACTGAGTCATCTGTTGCTTCGGCATTTTTCTTCCTTCAACACGACCTTTGTCTCAGCCTCAGAATCACATTAAATGTCCATTTTCTTGGCTCGTATATCTGGAAAAAACACAAACATATTTATCTCAACCAGTCTAAGGTCAGCGGGTCAATCAACAATCAATATATTTCACCATGGTCTTTCAACACTAAATCCAAAATCCCTATGTCCTAGTCTTACCCAGTCAGCCTCGTGCTACATGGACGACTGATGACTCGGTGTCCAAGAGATGATAAGGACGTTATTAGTGTTAGCCACCATGCAAGGTGGACATTGGAATGGGGAGGAACTAAAGGAGTAAACAGAGGGTCCTCTTAAGTCCCATCTGCACATTTTATTCTAAGAGTTTCGATTGACTGGCTTTATCAAAATAGTCCACCTGGTTGGACTTCCAGATAATACCTCCCCAAACAAGAGGTTCTATGGGAATCGAGATCACTAACAATCAACAATCAACACGTTAGTTTGGTAAATAAAAAGAATTGGGAATCAGCAAACAATTTTAGCAGAGTTCCTTGTTCTTCGAGTGTTGTGGAGTGTGTGCTCTTCTGCTGCTGGCTGACCCACTTCCGTATAAATTCTCTTTTCCCGCTTCCACATTTCATATTCCATACCTCACTGACTGACTGGATTCTGGTGCGACGTGTTTTTAGATTATTCGTACGTAATCCTCAGCTTTTGTCCCTCTCTCCTCCTGCATCATGACCTCCATGACATTCGAATAATACAAGTCTGAGCTAAACAACAGTTTTAGATGTAGGAGTGGGGACGACCTAACCTGAACAAGTGTGCAAGCTTATGAACTTATGATACGGAATTTCCGTAAGACCAACGCGTCCGGTTTTACGTTGACGAAACGACGGAAGATTTCCTTCACTTCTAAGGGTTATAAGCTGAGATGTAAGAGGGACATATATGCCATTGTGATGCCAATGTTGATGAGAAAATCGGTCGCTTTGGTACTCTGCCGCTTTTGAAGTGGCAGTACCGCTTTTCGGGGAAAAACTTTCAAACCGAGGATCGAACGGCAAGCAGTAAATAAAAATTAGGTAGGTGATTTTGGGGATCGCAGGAAGTTGTGCCATTGTTTTAAAAACCGGTGGAGATTTTTTTAACGAAAGACGATCGCAGATTACGATTTTTAAGATCGTACTTAGAAGTAAATGAATGTTTCAGCGTGTAAAGACTGAGGGTATGATGACATTTAGTTAGCTGATCAATGCTGAAATGATGGGTCTTGCTACTTAAAATTTGGATGAAACATCTTTCAGTGTGGTGTGTATACATTTGGTACTCTTACTGTTCCATCATATCTTCAATCTTTCTTAAAGACCGAAAGATTAAAAGTGGCAATGAAGTTTTAGAATCCAAAAGTCTGGATTTAAAAAATTTGCTCAGAAGGACTGCATGTAGATATGCAAACTGTTCTAAGCAGAGGTGACACTATAGTATGAACTGGTGCGGCAAGTTACATTCCAAACCGCAACCTTGACGGATAAGATTTAACTGGTAATTATAAGACGGGAGTCGAGTGAAAAGGTAACTAACAGCACTTACCCAAAATTATAACCAGGTCCCGATCTGGATATCGAGTGGCAGCGATGGGAAGCCCTCCCTCAGGAAAATTGTTGGACGCGTCGGAAATTCGTAAATTCGAAGAATATAAAGTTCACTATAATTACGCACTTGTTATACCGGATTATGTGGACTGAAATTACTGATTGGGTTTTCAGTGTTATGGGTATAGGGTATTTAATGGATATTTCAAAATCCAATGCGTATGATGAAACAAGGTCACTTTGGCGGAGTAATTTTCTCGTTTCTTTCAATCCTTCTCTTCCTTCGTCTGTTGACATTTCAAGCAACTCTCGGCCGAAACCAATTCCATGACAACTAACAATCATTTTTAATTTCCTCCTGTTCTAATCTTAAGTTTTTCCTTCATGTTTCAACTTTCAACGTTCGAGAAAGCATGATAATCTTTCCCCAGGGGTAATGCATAGTAATCTCATTTTGAGACCCCACAGCATCTGAACCGTCCATTTCCAGAAAAAGAGTGCATATATTTGAACTCGGTATAAAAAGCTAAATTAGAGAGTAAATTCAAAAGAATCGTTGCTGAGGGGACTAACAGAGTAATAGTAGACCCATTTCATAAATGACGAACGGCAGATTGACTACCAGCTTCATATAAATATTTTAAAATCCAACACATTGCATACCTACAAGCAAACTAAAGCTCCTACATAATATTAGAGTGTATCTAAGACTAATAATTAATTTTGAGGCGCAATTACTCCGTGTGGTGTCATCTATTCGTCTACAGTCTTCAATCTGCATACTTCCATTTAAAATATGAGAGTAGGAAGAGGATAATTAAATTAACGACTCACTAAAACGCTTGAACTGATGCTAAATGCCGAAAATGGTTGTATGTATTAGTGGTGATTGGTAACTCATAATCTTAACTAAGCTACATCATGCAATATACAGTGATGTGCTAAACATCCTTGTGTCCATGCAAATAGATGATTCCAGTCCAGCGATTCCAGTCCAGCCAGACAGAGAGTGAATGGAATGCAGAAATGTATGTGTAAAATGTGTCCACCTGCAAGGGACAAGTGTGTTATGCAATTCTGATTTCTGACAAACCAGAAAGGGTTATGAATGCAATACAATGCAATGAAATCTGCTGTCCAACTTGGTACCTGTTTCTTAAAGTATAGCAATAGTTCCTCTAGTTTACCTTGAATCTTGAATCCCCTCACTCCGTGTTTATGTAAGCATTCACGATACGTAACATGTTATGATGGTTTTTTGTGCATTCGGTATGATAAGGCTTTATAATCTACACCACACCGTCTGTAGCTCTTTTATTCTGAATACATATGACTTTTTTAAAGTTGTTTTTTCTCACCATGCAAAGCATGTATTTGCCTCAATTCAAGATAGCATCAAATAATATTCACTTCTTTTTACGACAACCAAAGCCAGACATGGTTTTTTAATACTTCTGGCATTTATCCCTAATTTAATTATTTACTGTTCAAAATTATTTACTAATGTTTGCAATATTACCCGACATTTTCAATGTATTACATTGTCCCTACTGGATAGATTACAAAGTTGTATAAGGAGCCGAGTCAGTTTTATTTACCTGTACAGAGAATCCGTATAAATGTGGTGTAGTGTGCATATCTAGTCGGATTTTTTATATATTTCTTTAGTTGAAAAAAAAACTATTGTCTATAGGGAGAAGCAATAGCTATTGAAGATAAGACGGTTTTCAACTCCTCCTTTGATTGTCGGATAAGTCTAAATTCTGGAGGACATGATAAGAAGCAGATTAAAATATGGCTGACCCAACATTGCAAACATTTTGCTGTGTTTCGACGGATCAAACTCGTCCAGGTGCAGACGCCCTAATCCAGTTCAGATCCGGTCCTTACAATGTTGTTTGTATCATCTTCTCAATTTGTGGAATCTTAGGTGCTACGTATCAGGTTGGCTTCCTGGAAAATGGTTTCATTGCTCGATCTACTGCACAAATTGTCTTTTAATTAGAAGCATGGATCCTATTTTTTTTAAAATTCAGATACTGCCAAGACGAGAGGCACCGACAGGTTCCATTCGTCGACAATCAAGTTCACATGTTCGAGGTCGCTATATAATAGTATGGCTAGCAACGGCTGACCTTCTAGCGTCGCTGGGTATGTCTTCCAAAACCAATGGTTTTCAAATCTGTTGATGATTACAAACAAATTACTTATAAAACAACTATTGTATTCTCCACAGCCGTATTAATAAGGTCGATTTCTTGGTTGATTGGCAAGAATCTCATAACTCCTGCAAGTAGTATAAGTGTATCACTGGATACGCTTTTTTGTGCCGTATCTTCTGTAAGATCCCTTCATTTCATGTTACTTCCTAATTGTATTGTGCTTATTTGAGTCGTTTTCCGAATTTCAGGCATGGATTCAATATTTTTACACTGCCACTTGTCTTTGGACATTGTGTTATGCCATCGATGTGTTCAAAGTTGTTAATGAAGATAAAGGAATGCCCAAGCTCTATCATCTGATTTCATGGGGATTACCAGCCGTCTTAACGATCCTCGGACTTTCAATATTGTATACTCCAGACTTAGAGTAATTTTTGTTATTAAACACATTACAATTAAAATTAATGATAATCAAAGCCGAACTGTAATAATCAACATTTTAAAATATCTGCTCACAGCTGCCATTCGATGGGAACCAATGCGTTTAGAAGGATTCTCCCAAACTATATCTTTACATATCTTCCGATTGTGGTCGTGATGATAGTAAATCCAGTACTATACTGGAAAACCTCTCAAAGGGTAATCAATTAACTATTTAATGGATTCATACACACACGTAGAATATGAATATCGATATTAAATAATGATTTAATCCGTTAAACAGGCTGAACAAATGGTGGTCAGTGTATCAGGTCGATTCACCCACAACGAAAGGAAACATTTACAAACCTTGCGTCTTAAATTCCTTTGTATTAATCTGGTCTTTTACATTTGCTGGCTACCAAATATAATCAACGGTTTCCTATTATGGACATTATGGGCTGATCTTCCCAAAAATCTCGTTCTTCTGGACTGGTATCTCATGGTAAAGGGGGTAGTAATAAGGAAGTCTGCTTGTAATTGAATTATACATTACTTAACTAATACTAAATTAGCGTTTTTAAACTTACAGGCCGTGTTCAACCCGTTACAAGCTCTTTTTAACGCACTAGTTTATAGGAAGTGGGGGGATACCAAAACTGCCGTCGTCTTCCCATGGAGTAAAATGAAAGGGACTGAGTCCGAAACAGCATCGATAATGGAGCCTGAGAGTGCTTCAGGAAATGGACGAGATTCTGGCTCAGACTTAAGTAAAAGTGGGTCCTTTAATGGGTATGGTAGCCTGTAAGTGAGGGCAGCATTATTTTAAAGTCAGGAGGATACCTAGTAGATAAGATGGCCTTAAACTTCTTGGAGTAGTACGACTCACCCCCTCATCAATTAACCAGGGTATGGCATGTTAAATAAATCAGGCATTCAAAATAATTTAGCCGGTAGTGACACTTATTCAGTTGTATTACGGTATCTCATTGTCATTTATAACTAGTATAACTAGCAGGAAAAAAATGTTATTTTGCTACTGCATTACTGTTTTATACGAAAATATGAATTGTCAACGTGGAATACAGATGTAAATAAATATTCGCTTTAATGAAGTGAACCGTGTTTTAGCAACTAATATTCCTAAGATGTTATTATTTGTTTACAGTCCAACTGCAATCATCGATGTCAATTTCATTTGCGTAAACTTACGGCAATTTTTAGAGCTCAGCTTTTAAAACCCAACTGACTGCGGGTCCTCCCAAAGGGCTCAATCAACTGGGTTTACAAACTCTGACTTTTAGTCTTTGTAACAACGGACATTAATTTGTCCCAAATATAAAATTTAGGAGCTCGGAATGCAGAAAGTCTCGGCCTTAAATTTGGGTCTGAGGATGGGTAATTAGAATTTATAGTTGGCCAAGCGATTAAAAAAAAGTTCATTGCAGCGTGTATTAGCACGGGGTGGAATGAATTTAATCGCATGAAACGAAACGATTGAAATAAGTAGTTCAGATTTCAAAGCCAAGATCCCATCATGATTCATAACAAAACAACGTCCCTAGTACTCTGACTGGGAACACATCGGTATCGATAGTTTGGGCTGGGACTGATAAATGTTAAATTGGATTTAAAAGGTAACGAGAAGAAAAGTGCCAATAATGAACGGTAAACGAAAAATCATGCTGAGAGTGAGACCCTCTTAATTTTTTACAAAAACAGTGACAAAAAACTCCTTTCAGAGCATTTAGGTTGAAAAAGTGTGTGTGTTCAATTCTTCACTGCATCTCAGCTTAAAAGCAGTTAAAATGCTTTGTAATTGTGAATTGTAAAAGTAGCATCTTCTCCTAGCTCTGTTTTTACATTCGCTACAGAAGCCTCAACTGTGAACGATGTATAGTAGTAAGAAGGTACCAAATAAAACGTGAGATTCTATTGTGACCACAGTTCTCTCATGAATCAGTCAGAAGTTGTACATACTTCGTTACTGTTGTGCTGTAAATAGGTTCTTCGCCAAAGTTGAGCCTACAACTTTCAGGAAATTTTGTGAGTCTGGAAACTCTCTAGCATGTGCAATTAATAAGTGCAATTACGTTTTGGGAGTACAAAAAATACTGTGAATCAAATTGTAATCGATTTCTTTTGTTCGCCTCTTAATTCAGTTAATTGTCGTGATGTGATATCAATTTCAAACACTTAAAACTGCATGTGGAATGTACTGGGCAAAGACAAATTAGGATGTTACCACAATTAGTGGACAACAATACTAGCCCCATTTCGTACGGAATCCATAGTGTTCACATCTGAGGAAAAGGTAAGCCTTTCTGAGGTATGACTTTCTCCAGGAGAGCACCTTTCCAAAGCGTTATTTTGCTTTAGGATATTGTACTTTTTCATATAACTCATTAATGGGAAATTTGTTAGCTGGAAAATATTTTTAAATAAAAGCCAAAAGTGTAGGTTATTTATTACCTCATATTTTATACCTACATTTTATCAGAGGTTAAAATACAAATTTATCAGACGAATGACATCTTTTAGGAAATGCATAATCAAACATGAAAAAGTCTGAGACTGAGGAGTCTGAGAAACTTGTTTTAAATGTTAAGATTCAGCTTTATCGAGTTCGTGTTCACTTTTTTGCTTAGAGTATATGTATAATAAAACTGTTTTATTATATACTCTAAGCTTTTTTGCTAAAAACTGTTTTTACAATTGAACTTTCCGAAAATTTTAATGAACGTGTCCACTATTTAAAAAAATATGTTATTCATACAACAAGTGGAATACGCTTCAAGGAAACATTCTAAGTCTCGTAAGTGCATCAATCCAGTTGTCACAAAAATGCATTTATAATGAAGAAACAATAACATCACCAATTGGTTGTAAGGCCTTATGTACCACATTAAGAAATACATTGGTAGCTCTTAAGGAAATTAGCACTCATGCAGTCAGTAATTTAAATTTAATTGAAAAATGTGTGAGTAACACTACGAAAGCTTGAAAACAAAACTATCAATGTCTTCCACGAAGTCTGATGAAACTAATTCTAATTTAAAATTAATTCTTGTCATCATGATCAGAAAAGAATATATCATTGGAAAATATAGTTTGCCTTAAACAATTGGCTACCCTGATAATTCTAAGCAGAATCAAAGGTCAAGAACACGAGTCTCATTCTCATGTAATCAAAAATGACTGTAAACACTAGAATCCGTCGTATGCCTACTTGTGATTTTTTTTAAATATTAAAAACGTATTTCCTTCCAGCCCACTCTATTTTAATTGTTGGTGTAAAATGAAACATTTGTATCCTGTTCTCCAAGTACATATAGCTAGGGCAAACTTTATCTAAGAGTTTCAAAAAATATAGATGAAAATGATTGTTTCCGAGATAAAATACATTCTTTATTCTGCTTCTAGTCGCATGCAAAATCAACAGGGAGGCAGATGTTTAAGGCAAATTATACTTTCTTTTTTTAAAAAAAATACAATTACAAAGCATTGAAATATTCAACAATTTAATTCTGTCATGCAACACAATAACACAATCCACTAACAACAATGGCAGCCATTACTAATTTAAAAAAAGATGTGGCAGCAGATGACCATAGTTTCACAACTAATACACATTTTACAGTATTTTTTCCTTAACAAATGCTTAAATCCTAAAGGGCTATTTTGTTAATGCAAGTTTAGACAAAAAATCGGTCGAGGTACTTATTTCCCATTTTTTGTTGCTTGATGCGTTGTCTATTCTTGAAAATACAATTATGATATACAAATGTGGGTAAAGTTGGAATTTAGTTTCATCCTGATTTCATGTAGAAGTTGATCCTGCAAACACTTTAAAGGGATCAGTAAGTTTTTTCCGATTTATTAGCATTTAGGACACAACCTCTTGCCTTATGGTGTGTTTTCATACATCTATTTGAAATGTGTTATTTAAGGATGTTAATGGTCCACAGGTTATTAGCTCACTATCAATTTTATAACTTACACAGAAAACAAATAAATTATACATTGGCCTTATAACCTAATGATTACAGCAATTATCACGAAGATCATCTCCCATAATAATTAAGCCGTTCTGCTTTTATTTCTTCGCCCTTTCGTAATGATTAAAGGATTCGTTACAATAGTAATCGTGAGCAAGGAATTGAATTCGATCTTGACTGATAGAATGTTATTACAAAACTTGAGTCTACATTTACCCGAAGATATCATAAAAATGTATTGCATATACAGATAAATCCATACATGCCCTTATGTATTAATAGGTATCTTTAGAAAGGTCGGTGAACTGAAATTCTTAAAAGATACGAAAGAAGTGATGCAAAATTCAATGTTACTTGTTCTTACTATCAAGTCGTCATCCTTAATTATCAGACTGTGGATTTTATTTTCTAGAAATCGGTATGCAAGCGTGAAGCAAGTGTATTTTCTTATTCAAGCTGCATGTGGTTAATCGTTAATTAGACCACAGATTATAATAGCAGCTCATCATCATCATCATCACAATCATTATCCTCATGCACTAGCAGACGTAGGCATACTGGCTTGGACTTACCGACATTGCACTCTCTTAGTTGTGTTAGAATGCGTTTAACTACAATTAATTTGATTGCTGGGCGTTGGGCACCACAGAATATGTAGACATTTCAGGATTTGAGATTCAAAGCCCTAAAAACATTTTCAAATGGCGTCGTATTTGTTATATTGAGGTTTGAGATTAAAAATACTGTCCGTTTACTTCACGCTTTGTTGATTTATTTGATGTCGTACTCGCGTTAAGATAGGATAATGTACTGACTGTGGCAAAGTCATGCTATTTCATGTCATATTTGGAAGGTAGAGAAAGAACTGAATAACTGAATCTTATGTGCACTATGATTAAAACCGTTTATAATTGTATTAATAACATTCATGATAGTCTGAATCTTCTAATTATTTCCGGTGACTTTCTGAGTCTCCTCTGACGAAGGTTTCTTCTGTTTAACAAAGGAAATAGCAGGACGACAGGTAGACATAATACCATATCCCATCTGTCTACATTTAGGATGATGACTATAAAGTGAATTTACCTGCTTGGATGTTAACTTAATTTCTTAGCGAGCGTGTGAATCAGTCCGTGACATTTACACCAGCAAGATGTTAAGGAAAGCCTCTTCATATTCTTAAACTCCTGGTTTCTATTGAAGTTGTAGTAGAACTTGAATTTTAAAGTAAACACCACAGCTATGGGTTGCAGATTATAAAAGACAAAATGTTATAGTTGCCATTCTTCCAAAATCAGAGGAGATGCCTAAAATAAACTGCTGTAGTTAAGTTACTCACGTGGAGCATAGAGTCAAACTAGGAAGCTGAAAGACCTGATACATGTAATCTAGTATGTATAACAGGCAATGTAATTACAGAACTGATACGCTTGGGAAATGTGAGGCTTGTTAAATTTGACGTAACATTGTTTTACTCTTTGGGAATACAGGAAGCTGAATTGTTTGCGGACTGACTGTCACCGACCGATATATATGGATTGCCATTATAGCCAATGAAGATGGATAAAGACTGGGTGAAGAGGACATGTGCATCAAAGTGAGAAGATTTTGAATACATTCTATGAAAATGAATGAACCGGTGGGCCATCGATTGTTAAATTGGATAAGTGTTGGGACAGGTTGGATATGCTGTTTCATAGTGTTGTGTTCGATAAGCGTAGCCCTGTGTGGGAAAATGGGTCACGTCGAGTCTTTGTCATTAAAGGAGAGTGTGATCAGAAACCACAATGGCGTTATGGTGATGACTCTATCACCGAGAAGAACGGTGCTATCTTTAAACAACGGGAAAAGTGGGTTGTATGGCCATAAACCTAGGCGTCAAAAGCCAACTGTGATGTTTTCAAAAACCTTTGCACCTTCTTCGGACACCAACGACAACGAAGATCTACTTGACAATCAGACCGAAGCTATGCCTAATCCGACTGCGAGCTTTGAGCAAGCTTCTACCGTGGACAACCAACAAGGGCAAGCCAAACGAAGTGATATTGATGACAAGCAATTTGCCCCAGCAAGTAATGATGTTACGCATTTCTTTGAGAACGAGAATGAAAGTCAAATATCGCAGTCTGCCCTTCGCAACGTATCTAGTGAGGGAGAGGATAACATCAGTGGATATAATAACATGAAACCGGAAATTGGTCAAGTGTGGTCAAACGAAGACATGGTCGACACACCCATGTCCGAGGAAGATGATTTCCATGCAATGATTGCAGGATTTTTGAAACGAGAAATATGGACGATACCATTGTTTGTCTTTGCATCACTTAATCTCGTTCTAATTACATTCTTCGAGATATACGTATTGTGCAGGACGAGGGGTCAGTCCCGACGGCATCTCTTCTTGGGTCAAATGCTTCTATTTGGCCTCTTCCTGTGCTCGTCCTTAGCCCTGTTATTCGCCATTTATCCGTCCGTTGCAGGGTGCTTTGTTGGTCGTCTTGGCGTAGGCATTGCTTATAGCTTAGTTTTTGCAGTTTTAATGGTCAAATGCATGTTCCTTCTCAGTCTTGATGATGGAGTTTATTTACCAACTTCGTATCAAGCGTGTCTACTGTTTTTTGCGGTCTTAGTTCAAGTCGCTATTGACACACAATGGACAATCCTCTTTCCCCCATTGATACAGGTGAGGAAAAGTGCGGCACAAAAGTTGGCCACTCACTCAGCCCTCATACTCATGGGCTTTTAGAATTTCAACATTTTTTTTCTCGTACTTTAGGAAGCAGAGGGCGAGGGGGAAGGATCCCTTTTGATACAATGTGGAACAACATATTCCCAGTTACTGTATTCATTATCTTACATTGCTTTTCTCATCTTATTCGTCGGGATGTTATCAGCCAAGGCCACTTTCAAGGGAATCACAGAAAACTTCCGGGAGTCTATTTACATCCTTATGTCGATCATTGTTAGCGTTCCAATTGCAATTAGCTGGACAGTCGCTGGTTGGATACTGCAGGTAAAAAGACATACACTGTTATCCTAGGAAAAATGTCAAATTAGTAATTGGAATGGTGAATTAATTATTTCCATTAAAAATTCAAGGGACGACACCAAGATGCATGTGTGGCTTTTGGTTTGGTAGCCCAAAGTCTGACAATATTTTTGATCATGTTCATGCCGAAGGTAAATAAATTTGTTGAATGCTCGAAATCCCTAAATGAAAAAATGCAGTAAGAAATGCAAAATGCCTGAAATCTTAGGGTCGACAACTTGCAGCCATGGGGAAAGAAGGATATGCAGAAGACCAAGACGACGACCAATGCTCTGGATACTCTCCTAGCTTCTTCCATTTTAAGCCAACAAATAAAAGCTGCAAAACAACTATATTTGGAGGTATCCTTTCTTCCTAGCACCTGATTAACTTTCGTACATTTTATTAAGAACTAATAACTCATGAATTTTGTTAAGATGGAAATTTGTACACTACATTAGAGCCTACGCTTTCAACAATCAATCCCAATGTGTTTTTTCACCGTCCGGACTACCACTCCGGTATGATATATTAAGGAGTTCGAGAAGCCAATAAGATTGCACATTGCACAACGACAACCTATCTCAAATGGATTTTTAATTCCCTAGCTCATGTCTCAAGTAATTATTAACTATGTGGGATTGGATTCTATTTAAATACATATATATGGGCATTTCATTTATAGATGTAAATAAAGTTGCGATGCTATAAGACAAGTAATATAATGACTCAGGAATGAATTTATTTGCATTATTACAATACTAAAATATCTGCTCGACAGAAGTCACAGAAGATTTGGTTTGGATCCTAACTCTTATCAAAATAAAAATTCACTACTAAATTCCCACGCTTAAAAAATCCGACGAAATCGATAATAATAATTTAAAACACTTTCTACGTTTCTAATATTATAGTTATTTAGGAAAGTTGATTGGGTCACAAAATTCTCATCTCTTATTATTACAGGTAAATGTTTAAATCATTAGTCAGGTGAATGGGGAGGCTCGGTGGAGAAGTATGGCGCGGAGTCATGTGCCAATAAAGTATGGCACACGCCACAGACATTGTAATCTCTATTCGCCCGTCTTACAGTACGCTCGGTACAATCCGTACAAAATACTCGACCGCAATGTTTGCAGTGATGCTGCATTTAAAAAAAAACATAAACAATTCATTAGCTTTCGGTGTTCCAATAGTATTTCATCAGAATTAAATTAAAGGGGAAACCGACCTTTTCTTTGATATCATATAGTGATTTTCTGCAGGTATTGCATTGGCCTACATCATCAGGGTGTTGCCACCTGTAATTAATCAAAAATCAGTATTCAACCACGGCATTTAATTTCAAGTATTTTCAAGTCACATAAATAGGATAGAAATGTGGAAGACTAGAGTGTGCATTTTTTTGATGGGCCTGGCATAGCTTCCGATTCATTTTGTGACAGAAAGATCAAAATTAAAATACAATTGCTCAGCATTGCTATGGTCATATTTAGGTAAATGATTTTTTTGATTTTCAAAAATCGAATTCCACACAAATCAAGGATAATCATAATTTTCAAAGAGATGCCTACGTAATTTTAACAATTGAATAATAGTGTTTTTAACTTGTGTAAAAACTCACCGAACTTCCGTTTCTGCTTGACGAATGCTTTCCAGATTGACTTGAAGCGATTTCGATAAGGCAATTAGATCTTTCTGAAGCTCTTCGCTGTTTGTAAGCTCCTTTCGTAGAGTTGTAACTTTGCCGTTAAGTTCTTGTACTTCGCCATGAAGAATTTCCTGAAAAATGTACATGTCAGAGTTAATAAAATATTATAAACATTACCTACCTCTAATCCTAATCTCTCATACCTTTTCCTTTAATAGATCTTGGTTTTGCTTTTTCATATGATACATTTTTCCGATCTGTGCCTCAGAAGCCAACAGTTTACTCTTCAATTCAGTCATGTATTTTTCTTGTTTTTTTCTCTCATCCTCTTGTTTCTCATTTCGGGACTTCACCTCCATGAAGTTTTCTCTGTGTTTGCAATTAGAACGGCTATTTAGAATGAATAACATAAATTACAGGCAAAATAGCTTTACGGCTCTTACCGCAAACTACTTATCTCCGCATTTAGATTTTCTTCAATACTACTCTTTTCTTCTTCGATCATTTGTATTTGGTCTTTCACAAACTTAAGCTCTCCCTCGATTTGTTCCTTCCCTACTTTGACACTGATCAATTCTTCTTTCAATCGCAATAGCATTTCTTGCAGCTCCTGATTATATCAAAACATGATTTCAGTCCTACTCAAGATTGAGATTTTTAAATTTCTAATATCGAATTCCACAAAAGCAATTACCATAACGTCATTTGGTAAAGAAATGTACTCGTTTTGAAGCTGATGGGAATGAGCCACATGTTTACCCTTCAAGTTATCATTTTCTGCTTCTAGTCTATTGTTTTAAAATATACTTTTAAAGAACATGTTTTAAAATAATTTTGAATTGCCTAGTCTAATTATCCTACTTCATTACTAAACATACGTTTCAATTTTCCTCTGAATCGATTCCCTTTCGAATGCTAGTCGCTTGATCTGCCCCTCCATTTGTTCCATCGATTGCTGGCAGGAGGTATTTAGTTCCAAAAGGACGACTTCGTACGTGACTACTTCTTCTTCAAGGACGCCTAGTTTACTCTAGAGGTACAAAATAAATGCATTCTTAAAGTATTCTTTAAATGAAAAACTGCTGGGCTCCAGCTAAAACCCGTATAAGTATAAAAAACAAGATCTCCACGTAGATGACGGAGAGGTTTCAAAAAATTCTGTAGAATTATATCCCTGTCACCTGTATTTATTACCTGAAATTCATGAGAGATTCGACCCCATTCCTCTTCCATCTCATTTCTGAGCTTAGCTGCCTTGTGCAGGTCCGTTCGTAACTTTTCAACGTGTCCTGTACTTTTTTCACAGTCTTGACAGATAGCAGATTTTTCATTTTCCTGTAAATTACATGTTATTGTTTGATATTTTACATAGCCAAAACATATTGAAAATCAAGTTTTAAAAAAGCTCTTACAGAAGAAGCAGTTGAAGAAGAGTTCAGCAATAGGCCTTTATCAGTTTTATGTAATATCTGAAGCTGCTCTTGAGTTAACAGCATTTCATATTGACTTAGTTTTATAAGGAATTCATTCTGGTTACTGACGAAGTGATCATTAGCCTTTTCCCAGGTCTCCTTTAGTTCCTCATTTTTTTTCTTTTCTAGCTCATAACTAAATCATAGATATAGTTTTAGGACTTGGCAGCTTAAAAATATTATCATTTGAAAACAGAATATTATTATACTTTTGACGCAGTTCTCGGAGCTGTAACTTGACCTTGTCCAACTCATCTTGAAGTAAGGTCTTCTGAGCATTTGCAAACGCAACGTACATCTCTAAATCGGCTCTCGAGGATTTTTCTGCCTCTAGTCCGACCCTAGCTTCTCGTAACTGAAAAAGAAAATAAATACATAAATAATTTTCGTAAACATAATCAAACTCATATATTATTGCCATGATCTTCTTAGCCATTATGTCCCACCTTATCGTCGAACTGGGTAAGAACTCCTTGCACATCCTGACCCTGCATCAAAACTGTTAAAGCGTCGTTTCCTTTTACAATAGACGCTTGAGCACCTTGGACAGTCGCAAGCTGGTCATCGGAGTTTCGTAACTTTTCTTTCAAAGCGGAAACTTCTTCTTCTAATTGAATTACTAGAGATCTCAACATTTCAGCATCTTCCTGAGCCTAAAATAAGTCAAGTTCGTATTTGAAAAAAATCCTCCTTCTAATGTTATTTTAATAATATAATCGTACATATTTTCCAGGCTTTTTGACTATATCTTCTGTATCGTGTAGACTATCATTACTTGCAGACATAGTAGAGTTGAGTTTACGAGCTAGACTTTTTGTCACTGCAGAAAAAACAGCACCTGGACCAACATCGGAACCACCACTTGCAGAGAGTAGATGAGTCTTTACTTCATTTAAATCCCCTTCTAACTTCTGATTGACCATCTTTAAGTGATGCAGTTCTCCTTCATACTTTGAATGGACGCTCTGCATTGCTTCTGTTCATCATGCAATTAAATATTAAATGTTCAACACAACAGGACAAAATAATCTGACAATAAATTGAAATTCTCTACCATCATATCTCATTCGGTCATGCTGCCGTTTTTGTTTTTCAAATTCGACTTCATTCTCCTTCGTACACTCAGCTATAGTCACCTGACTCTTGGTTTCGTTGAGCTCTTCCTGCAAATTCTTCACCTCCGATTCTAATTGACTTCGTGCGTTTTTCTCTTTCGTCAACTCATCTATCACAAACAAGTAAAAATTAATAAATACGAGCCGAGCTTTTACAATGTACAGTCACAGCCTCAACTATTGATGCTTCTCCTTATCCTCATATCCTCACCTTCTTTCTGAACATAGAGCTCCTTGAACTGTGCCCTCTTAGCTCCAAAGTCGGCATTGAGCTCAGCGATTGTCTTTTCAAGAATAAGTACCTTCTCCTCGGCGGATTGACAACCAACAACATCTGAAATCAGTAAACCAACTCAAATTTGATTACATTTTATGATAAATTGTAGACCCAATTCCACTACAAACAAACCTTCAGTAGCTGAGGCTGTCATGTTTGGGCTTGATTCGTCCGAATGTTCCAAAACCTGCAGACTCGAGTCCAGGGGACGTTTTTCCTCTTCCAATTCCATCACTCTTGTCTACTCCCTATTGCACTTTTCCCCTTTGCCGAGATCACTAATCATGAATGACAAGTTATTCGTTCTGGGCGTACGTAGACGTGGTCGGTCATGTTATACAAGTCCCCCTTTTGTCAGAAGAGCCACCATCAACTGTGGGGGATACTTTGGACTTTTAGTACTTCTGTCTGAATGATCTAAACAACAAAAAAACAGAATTTAATCAGTCATCAGTTCACAGATTTCAAAACAAGACATGTTTGATCATAAATAACCACACTAACATGTAAGAGTTTCAGACTTACCAACAAAGAGCAAAGAAGGTGGCTGGGTGACTAAAGCAGAAAACACAACAATTCTATTAACTAATTGACCCTAAATATGAATTGGAAAATGAATGCAAAACAAAACTGAGTCCTAACTGCAGGAAAGTAAGACTACGGAGAGGAACAGTAGATTTCTACAGTTCCGAAAGAGTAAGAAACGTAGGCTACTCATTCACACACATCCCTCTTGTACTTTTAACTTTTAACTGACTGAAGAACTCTAAGGAGGAGACTAGGTGTGTGGATATCCAGAGGAAAGTTCCTCCTGACAATACACAATAACTAAAGGATGGAAATATTTAATTAGGCGAAAAGGTAAGTTTGAGCTTAGGTTGTATTTGTAGGTAGACTGTCACTCCAAGGAATTGCGCCCATACTTCAAACCTCAATTTAGCCACATCACATGCTATTTAGTATACACACATCCAGGTCTCTACAGAAAAAGTTGTAAAAGTTTCCTTATCTCCGTTCTTTGAGACCGACACCGTCGGATGTCCATGAAAAGCAGAACTCTATGAAAGCTATGAAAATGAAATAGATTGTGCTCTAAATGATAAGCAATC
Source organism: Desoria olivacea (assembly GCA_034695115.1). NCBI lineage: Eukaryota > Metazoa > Arthropoda > Collembola > Entomobryomorpha > Isotomidae > Desoria > Desoria olivacea. The sequence goes on along the minus strand of JAQFZA010000011.1, from coordinate 33,815 downwards.
TGCTTCTGACCCTGCTGAGGCTTTACACAATAATATAGCATTTTAAAGAGAAGTCAAAAGGAAGGTAGTTCTACATGATGGGATCGTCGCACAAACTCGGACCCTTACGTGTCTTAGGAAAATTAGTCAAAATTTCAGTACCATGGGCATTCCAATGTCGATGTAATCAAATTCAATGCAAAGTGGTAACAACTTTGAGATCAAGTTATTTTTTGACATTTTCTGAAACAGGAAAGAACGTATATGATCCTTCTTGTCTGGATGGCTCAAAAAAGCAGGTTTGAAGTCTCTAATTGAAGCTGGTGTCCAATTTGATTCTGGTTTGTTCTTTACGTTTGAATATTGTGGTTCATTTCGTACAATAATTTAAAACTGGGAATTGCATGCTTACATATTATCTCATATTTACATCGGTACATTAATTCCAAATCTAATGAACACAAGCCTACCGACCGGACCTGGACACTTTACAATCAATCACAATACTGAGCACACAAAGCAGAAACGGACATTAATTAACTAAATGTCTGTTAACAGGTGTAAATTTGGTAAATGTACTAATCTTAAGTGCCATGATGTGAGGTGTTTTAAAGAATTAAATTAATAATCTACTAACATGTCATGTTGGCAGATTTACATAAAAAACTAATTTTTAAGGTTAAGGGGGAGTGGGGTTCAATACGGGATTTTGACCTGCATTTAGGTCATTCGTATCCCCTAGTTGCGACCCCTTAACAGTATTTAATAAGGTCATAAGTTCAATGAACCCAATTTGATATACGGCTCAGCTATTGTGACAACTAAATGTAGTATAGGGCTTAGCTATTGCGTGAACTAAATTTTAGCACGGTTCTTAGTTATTGTGAATGCATGGTTTTGATGGTTACGAAAAATGTGAATCCTCTTGAATTAAAAAAAACCGCACTGAAAATCAAAAGTTAAAAATCGGTTGGGAGGACATTTGCAGGGTCTGGGCCGTCTAGGTGCATGTAGATTTTGGTCTCGAACCACTTCAGGTATTCTGATGAGAGTGTGAAGTTCGACGAGTTTGACGAGTGATCCGGCTTTTCCCAACATTTTTCATCACCTTAAATTTGACAAAATACCCCCATCGGTTTTTTTCATTTCCTTTCTTACAATTTATTTGACCACTTTGGGATTCTTAAATAAAAATATGACTGGTCACCCATCAATGTAAAAGGTGTGCATTACACTCCTAAAAAAATTAGAGGCGATTTTTCCATTCAGGTGGCCGCTGCAAGTGGCCACGTTTTAAACAATAGGACGTTGGTTTAGATACGGAAAATTCATTTTCCAATTTTATTCAAATGGATTTCAACTCAGCCTTAATGTCAAACCTTCCCCTTGATAATTAACCACTTGGGTTATTGGTTTGATAACTTCAAACTAAACTAATAATCGAAAGATGAAATGAAACAATGTTTCCCAAAAAGGCTCATGAAGCTTTTTAAATCCTAGACTATATGAATGGACGATCAATTAATTCATACATTTACACATTCATAAATTAAATGGTCATCGCACATAAATGAACTTTGTGATTGAAACTCAGTAGTCCGAATAAAAAAGAAAATGCCGTGTTAGGTTAGGATTTCGTTCAAAAACATGTGAAAAATGAACAAGTGTTTCCTTTTTCCTAGTTCAGTCAGGACAATCAGTCAATCAGGACATAAGCACTACATATATAGGAATTCATTTCTGATTCCGATGCGTTCCTCCTTTCGGGTCACAAGATGTCATATACAAATTTGTATAGGCAAATAATACGACAACTTAGTATTACAATATTATTGTAATAAAGTTATTCAAATCTGACCTTGACATTTAGGGAAATAGACCTTCAGAGGAAGAAAGGAGTCTGAATAAATGAATAACTGAAAATATTATGTAGATCAAATCCAAGTGTTACAGAAGGCAGAAGCAGGTAATCATTTACTCCATCGGCTAATGATTTGCTTATTTAAAAGAGTTGATGTGAAGTTGGATTTTTAGATATCGTTCTAATACATGGATTTTGGGTCGTATGGTGTTATTATTGTAATATAGGAATGCCATTTCTATTGAAAAAAAATGTAAATATGTATGAATGTTAATAAGATCATTACGATCTAGCCATATTGAAAGTTTTGACAGTCCCTATATTTGCTTCTCTTAAGCATGGAATTGGAAAAATAGGCAGCCGATTTCAGATCGACTATCTATAATCTATAATCTTATGATAATAAATCCATCGTAGTATAATAATGGCTTGGTTGGGTAAGCAGACCGGTTTTTTCGCAAATCCGACCCAGCAGAAGTTGATCTTGAATGACTTGAAGCCGGACATTCCTGACTATGCGAATTTAGCCATTTCATTGGCTTACTTTGCTCCATCGGTTATAAATGTCTCTTTATCAAAAGACACAGCTCTCTGGGATTTGCATTTTCCTATTGCAATATTTAGCCTGAATCTCATCTGAATAGGGTTCTAACTAACTGTACTTGTCTACTTCTACAATCTACATTTATATTTACCTATAGCTGTGCAACAACGTCAATTCTACCCTCGATTGCGTTGTCTTTGCATGTAGACTAGAATGAAGCATGAATTTACGAAGATGCCATTGACTAAGAGGAGCAAGTCTAGGACCTACTATTTTATGACTTTCTCAGGGAATTGTAATTTAGGAATGGTCGGGATAGGCAGGTGAAATGGAAGTTGGTAAATTCATAGCTTTTTGGTAACTTTGAGCATGAGGATGTTTTTTTCATTGTTAAATTGTTTGAAATATTAGTAATGCTAGCTAAGGATGTGGTTTTCTGTAGATGTCTCTGGGCCATAAATGCACAGAGGATTCAGACCGACGGGCCTGAAAAGTCCCATAAAAACATTCAGACTTTGCCATTCTCATGTAAAATGTCTACCCCCGGTTCATATCATTGAAATCCCTTCTGAAGCCTGTGCTGTGGAGGAAAGCCGGTTGGGTAGCTAGGGAACTCTTATAGTCGTAATAAAGTGGCATGGTGAATATGTTGATAACATACATAAAGTTTTGGTTAGGTATGTTGGCCTGTGTTATCAACTTGGATATAGTGCTGGTTGGTGGTGGTGGGTGATGGTGATGGTGGTATGTACTTCTACTTTACAATACGGTAGATCCTGCAGTCCGTCTCTAATATATGGCAGAGGTCTTCATTGTGTCTCGGCATAAGGAGAATAACGATCTAGCACGTGTGTCGGTGTTTCCAAATGCCATATTTTCCGAAATTTCTATGAAAATACGATAAATTTTGCAAAAATACCCACCAGGGCAGTTTCTAACAGTTGTATTGTATCTGTGGGGAAGTTTTTAGACCGTTTTAGCCTTTATTTCCGGTAGATTTAGGCCTCCAGATTGTGAAGGATTCTCAAGTTTTCACGGAGTACTCGATTGTAACTTTCCTACATCGTAGAAGAAGAACTACAAAATAATATCGGAGAAGAAGGAAGTCGGAGGATGGATTTGTCAGTACTACTGGAGGTTGGTAGTGTTGGGGGAACTACAACAACGAGCAGTAGCACGGGGGACCCTGCCCTCTCAATCTCCGATAGCCAGAGTGAACAGGAGTACTCGAGCGACAGTGGAATTGGCAAAGGGGGCTCGGAACCTTTGACCCCACCGGACAGCGTTAAGGACACCGAGACCGTAGCGACGCAGTGGCACCTTTGCCCCGCTTATAGCTCATACACGTCGTACTCCAAGTCCTTAGGGAGGATATTGCCAGGACATGCCATGATTTATGAGTTCGAGATTTCCCAGTCGATTGTCGGCCGTCTAATCGGACGATATGGATGCTTCGTTAATAAAATTAAAGTGTCTACAGGAGCTAACATTATCGTCAAGAGACATTTCCTCAGTGGTGGACTTAAGATCTGCGCTGTGGAAGGTTGGGCCACTTTCTTTTTTATTTCTGTAATTCATATATGAACCTTTTTTGAACCCTTTCCCTTTTGTAACCCTTCGGAAACAAAATCCCAAGCCTATACCCCAAGTTTTAAGGTTGCTTTTTGGGTAGAATATTCATGATAATATGGATCTCTGTCCCTTGCTCGTAGAGTCTCTCTCGTAATTTTATATTTCTACTCTTGTATTATTCCAGGAATTTGCTCAGAGATTGATCAGGCTATTGGCATGATTCGGGAACGATTCCCTATCAAGCGGTTCCCAAACCTAACTTTGGGACAAGTTAATCCACACGGGGACCAGATTCCGCCGTCAATTTCATTTCTGCCATCTAATAACAAAGTATGTATGAAATATTTTCAACAATATGGATTAACTTTCATATGGAAAGGCAGAAACTTAAACAAAGTTTGTTTCTTCACATTACAGCTCAATCTAATTGAAGGCGTTGTTAATGACGTAAGTGTAAGCTGTGTTGTTAGCCTTGATCACATATTTGTACAACAGCCAACCCATCCAACTTATCCAGCTTTGTCCAGACTTCATCAAGCTCTTAAATCGTTGTATGAGCAACCTGTCGGAGCTCCTAAATTATCACGACCATTTAACAGTAAGTCCAATTGTTCAGTGTTTCCTTTAAAATTTGTACGTAAGCCTACGTAGGTATTCCTTCCAGTCCCATTCATCAAATTCTAATGCGTCGTTTGAGGTTTATAACATGTATTAGGTTAATGAAGGTTATTTCGCATTCGCAGCCAACATACATACCACAGCTCTTTGACCCTTTATGTTCATTCATTCAGTTGGAACTTCGTATGCGACATGTATGCGTCTCTCTCTGCATTAAGTAAACAACGGAGTAGGATTTTCGGAAGGCGGAAGTGTGTAATGATTTCAGCTCATGAAGATGAACTAAAATTGGAGAGACAGCTTAGTAAGTACTAGTAGGGAGGGATTACATAATAGTAGGAAAAAAGTGCCAATGCACCCGAACCGAATACCATGCTTCTGGGTAGGGTTCTTCGTTTTCCCGGCTTCATGACATGCTGTCTGGGAAGTTGGAGATCCCGGGTAGAGGAATAATTTATTCCATGCGTGTTTTTTTCGTCTTTTAATATATATGTCGTATAAATATACTCGTAGACAATGAGCTTCAAACTGTCCTGTTCGGACTTCGATTCCGCAAAGCAGATTCAGCAGACCGCAGATTCGACTAATTGGCTATAGATGTTATGGTACCATTGATATTTGATACTGGATAAATATTAACGCACCTCTAAGAAATATCTGAACTCCTTATTGACTGAATGTCCTTCTAAGTTTTCCCTGACGTTCTCTATATAAAAAAAGATTAATCAGAAATCGAATTATTTTAAAGCCAAAACTTAGTTATTGCAATCATATAAATAGGCATGTCACAGCCAGTTAATCAATGGGTAACAGAATTTCAAAATAAAAATATTCCAGACACAGTCGATTTATGGTGCATTAATAAGTTTCCGTTTTTATAATATGTAACTTGATTTTGGATTGAGAAGCATGGAAAATAGGAAAACTTAGAGATATATTTAGTCAGGGGGGATTTCAATTGTTTTAAGAGGTGAATTAAATTCCATCCTTCGATAGTTCATATATTTAACCAACTGTCTAATAAATAGAAGGGAATAATGAATTTCCTAGGAACACTCTTAATTAATTATTCATTAATTTTGATTAATAATGACCTCGTATGGTTTCATGCTCATGAAATGAAAATACCTATTCGAAATATATGGTTCCAACGTTAAATTGTATAAATACAAACAGTATTTTTAGTATAGTGGTCTTAGGCCATTGTGGTTGTGCATCTTAACTAAAGCTCTACATTTAATGCTGACAGCCTAGAGATGCAAAGAACGAGGCGTTGGGGGCTTGGAAGGCCAACAGTTAGATTTTTAAAAACGCAATTATTTTGATACATTATTCACAAAGAAGTCGTTAACGCCCTCGTCAACGTAGTGGTGTTTTAATCTTATTGTAATATACCATCTTATTTTAATCCGTGTCTTCAAAAACCCCTGAAGTATGTAATTACATTACGGAGAAATTACTTATTTGATGCTGAGATTTTTGTTTGAATTTACAGCTGGTGTAATTTGCGTCGCTCAAATAAAAGACGAAGAATGGTTACGATCGGAGGTCGTGGCAATGGACGAAGAAAAGCAGAATGTCACTGCGAGGCTTGTAGATGTTGGGGGATACGTTCAAGTGCCTATTGACAATTTGAGGCAAATTCGAGTGGATTTTGTTACTATTCCCTTTCAATCGACTGAATGTCGTTTAGCAAATGTGACACCTATTAACGAAGAGGAAGGCTGGTCTGAAGAGGCCCTTAATTTCTTTAAGATTCTCGTGCATGCTCAAGTTTTGCAAGCTAACGTTGTTGGATACTCTTCTAAAGATAGCATTACGCTTATCCATTTATATAAGCTTAATGGAGATCATGTAAGCCGGTTTTTTATTTGATAATAATTATTGCAGGTTTCCGTACTTGGTTGTAAAGTTGTTTTTAAATTCCTAATAATAGAGTCACATATTCATCAATGAAGAACTGGTAAATCATGAATATGCCAAATGGATTGAAGAGGCGGAGTATTACATACCACAGGATGAAATAAGTACACTGTGCCAGGAATTTGGTGATAGCGCTGATTTATCATCTGGAATCGCCTCTCCGATTGACGTTGAGATTTCCACCCGCAGTTGGGGAGACAGTTCTAGCTCAGATGATGAGCTAGTAGCTCAAGAAATAGCTCACGATACAGAAGAGTCTTCGGATGAAGAGGGTTCACATTTGACTGAGGAACTGATAAGCTTGGTAGCTAAGCCAATCAAAAATTCAAAAAATTAAATTGGTTGAACTGATCTTTATAATTGGTATGGTCTGACGAAAACGGCCACTGAGATAATTTATATCAATGCAGGTTATTTGTTTGTCATACTTTCGAAATCGGTGGAGGAGAGTCCCACATTTATGTAAATATCAATCGCAGGCATCAGTTTACTTCATATATCTAATATATTGCAACGAATGAAACATCTAGTAGGTATTAATTTTAGTGGTCTGTATCTGGGACAATATTTTCTGTTGTACGTATGATGATGACTTGTTATGTCATCAAAAAATGAATTGAAAAGCGTGACGTGATTCATGCTACTTTTTCTTACGGCGTCATTACGCCTTCTATAGCTATCTCTTGAAATTATACTCTGTAATGTATCGAGTACTTAGATTAGATATGTGTACTTTTCTAACCAAAAGGATTTGGGTTATTGTTTCGAATATACAAAATCTGAACTAAGTTTTAAAACACTTCTGTAAATCGATTGTCTGTTTCCTACTTCCCACATACCTGTATGTGTATTTAGTTTCGTAGGTTATGCATTTTGGATATTTTTGAATTTTCTATTTATACCACGATTGATATGGTATCCATTAATGATTCTTTTTTCTCGGATATTCTGTTAATAATTTTGCTATTTCGTAGTTTATATTTATGTACTATACTGTACATCCGGTATTCTTCACAATTATATTTCTGTCGGGCTTATTAAAATCTTATTGTTAAACGTTAAGGCGTCAGGGGCAAAATTAATGTTGGTGATGGACATATTTTGATGAAAGTCATTGAGGCAGGGATACCTGAGTTGTGAAAGTATTTAAGGGCGTATGATGATCTGTAACATTGCCTTTTTACAGATGCATCCCATCGTGATTTGACTGGTAACTAACAATTTATTGTTGTGTCGTGATTTTTGGTGTTTTCTATATAGTTTATATACTGTAACTTTACGGTAATCGGTGAATAAATTAAACATTACTTTATGCAATCATTTTCAAAGATCAAGGATTTTTATTTACTTTTTTTAATCATACATTTATGGTAAGCCTTATAGTTAAATATAATTGTGCCCATATTTATGACTTACGACTCGGAGTTTTGAAACTTCTGATATCTTAGGATTGTCCATTACTTATAACTTATTCAACATATGAAATAGGGTTAATAGATTTTGGCTTATGTTACTAGAGCACAGATCAATCAAAGTTTAAAACATTTTCATTTTCACCCTAGCCTATCATACCCAGGTACCCACATCACGTATAAATTGCTTAAAAATACATTTCTGGATAGCTCTGCGCAATAAAATGCGAAAAATAATTAAGACACTTAGGTATATTGATTAAAGCGACTGCCAGTTGACTTGACGCCCTTGGGTATCAAGGTACAAGTATCATGCACGACTTGCACGAACAAAACCATGTATCACATTGATATGACATCAGTAGCTCTTACGGAATACATAACTGGAGTAACTTTGCACGGTGTGTGAAAGATCGTAGTAGTATGTACTATTAGCTTAGACTATTAACTCCAAACATCAGCCGAGTATCGCTTCTGTGCTTCCATCCTTTTGACATAAGCAGACGCTTCGGACTCGGCCATCTCTCCTTCTTCTCGGACGATCTTCTCAATCACGTCATGAACATCCCTTGCCATTTGTTTTGCATCACTACAATAAAATAACAGTAGAATTTAATTCGGTTCTTAAAGCAGTCCTCAGATTTCTCTGAAAAAATTAGTGTATGTAATTTACCCGCAAACATAAAGATGAGCATTCTCTTGTCCGATCAGCCTCCAGATATCTTTTGTATCCTTCTCCAGTAAGTTTTGGACATAAACTTTCTTCTCTTGGTCTCTTGAGAACGCAACGTTCATCTTTAATTGATTTAAACAATATCCAAAAGTCAACCAATTGTCCTGATTTACGATATATGTAATAAGATGGCAAGATCTAATGTTTCACACCTTTACAACCCCATTGCTTATATATTTTTCCAGTTCTTCTTCGTAAATAAAATCTTCGGCCTTCTTTCGGCAACCGAAATACAAAATCGTATCTCCGACAGGTTTTCCTTCATCCTTGAGGAAGGACCGTTCTTGAATGAATCCACGGAATGGAGCTAATCCCGTACCTGGTCCGATCATAATTATGGGAGTCTGTGGGCGAGTAGGTAACCTAGAAATTCACATAAAATTAGGTTAAGCATGTACGTATATCTACGTAATAAGCCTAACAAAATTCCATACAGAGGGGATTAATATACAGCTGGGAGTTAGCTTACCGAAACTGGGATTTCCTAACAAAGATAGGTAGAAGTGGGTGTTGATCTGCATTTCCTTCAACAATCTTTGTTGCGAGTTCAGCTAGCCAGTTCGTTGCGACACCCTTATTAGTTCTGCCGGTTGGAGTAGGATAATTCACAAGTGCAGCAGTGATATGGATGCTTGTCGGGTGTACCTGTTGTGGTTAAGCAAAATATAAAATATTAAGACGAGAAAAATCCCAACATTTATTTAAATCCAATTGCCTTTTGATCTTACCTTAGGAGATGAAGAAATTGAATAATAACGTGCTTGAAGTCGAGGGAGTAACTCGCACAAGTGATCCAAATTTGGTTTACAAGAAGGTAAGTCCTCAAGAATGTGAACTATATTTCGATTATCAGCTTGGACCCATTTGTTGTATTTTTCTTTCCCTTCAGGACTGCTTCCGCCTATGAGTTTTAGAAGCTCCTTTTCTTTCTCGTCAGTAGCATATTCGGCCAATTCTTTGAAGATGTGGGTCCTTGGATTGGAAGTGATGTCCAAGTAGTATGAAAGCGCCGTTCGGTAAGTAGTGGGACACGGGAACGGATGTTTTTTGCTTGAATCCTCTAAAATACGTCAATAAAATATTTACATAACTTCTCCAGCTCACTTTATAGTTCATCCGGTAGTATGAGCCTGAAATGAAAGGATATTATTGGACGTACCATCAAGATTTACTAAAGAGAATACCGCATCAAGATCAACACCAAGCAGGTCACCAAGCCGTTTGACGAGAGAAGTCTCATTTACAGGGTAGACTGCAACATGATCTCCGGCATCGTATCGCATTTTTGAATTAGTCACGTCTAGTTCAATATGCATACAGGACCGATCTCCGCCTTTGTGAAGCTCTCTGTGGACAGACATTTTACTCATGAAGGGGTTCTTTGCATCAAAAGGTGGTCTTTGATTCTTGTAGGAATGAAGGCGTGCAATTTCTCCCGTGTAGATCTTTTCAGTAGCCAAGGTTTCGTCATGAGTTACAAGTCGATACTGTCGAAGAGAAACATCTTCGCCAGAAGCTTCTACACCGAACTTCTCGCAAACGCTTGGCCAAAATCGGTCTTTCCATGTTATGAAGTCCTCCTCAATGTTGGCATCGTCATCTCCCATTCCACATTCAAATACTCGTTCACCTCCTAATTCTTCCATTCGTTTATCCACGTATTTTCCCATGGCGTTGAAGTGCTCATATGTCTTATTCCCCAGAGAGAATACCTTTTAAAACAATACATTTTTTTTATAAATACTCATGTCAGTAATAGTTTCTTATTATTATTCTTCGGTTGTTCCAACCTGACATACTTCGATATTTTTTTCTAATAAGTAACTTATGAGTTTTGGGGAGTTTGCTGACCCAATGTTAATTACTCAAAGCTATGCATAGTCCGTTCTCAGCAGCCCTTCAGATTTATTGCTATTACTTCACATTCATACGCGTTGGATGAGTTCGGTGAGATTCGCAAATGACTATGTCGATGAGTTCGATGTGGTTTACATATTTTTCTTTTATGGAGGGTTTGAAGGGTGGTGAAGAGTGCGCCAAAGGCATGTCAGGGGTCAAAATAATGAAGGCCATCAGAGGTTGATGTATTCAAATTAAGTCAGACTCATGTTCAGTTAGTGGTACACTGATACAAAATACTGGTACAAAAGATACACATATTTTTTAAAGGCACCGAGAAATGGCTAGAGTCTGAATGTTAATAATTGTTGATAGCCCGATAAATAAGCATTGTCTTTCATTGCATAACAAGTAGTGTATTTATCCTGTATGCATCATCATCACTGCCAAATGGATTTGTAATCATTCCGTCAGCGGAAATTCCAATTTTAATATCAAAATATTTGAAATGTTGAAACACTAATATCCAGCCTATCGGGCATTCCACTTTCGAAAACTCTAACCACGTTCACATGGTTAAGTAGGTTATACAAAATTGCACTGTCTGTAATTACATTGCTTTGAATATCTCCAAAATATTTTTAGCTTCTACATTTCCTCAAAATTGCAAGTGTTTTTTGTTTACGACATCCCCAACCTATATTCACGCTAGTTTAATTTAATAATAAATGTGCTTGTCTTTTAATTTCTTAGTTTACTAAAAGTTATGTTGTAAATTTGTTTTTGTAACAGGTTGTTTTCCCTGTCCTCAAGCTTCCGGACTATGGGAAGACATTAAACGACCTAAAATAAACTTTTCCTCCAGCTCAATCTGTTGCACATACATATCTTACTTAAACAAGTTAAGGAGATACTTATTTCAAGGAGGTTTTTTAACTATAAAGTTGAAACCGGACAAATTGGGAAGGGGCTACACCAGGAATGGCTTTCAATAGTTTTACTACATGTCAACTTACAGCATAGTTAAGACCAGTAAGGTCACAGTCTCCTGATTGAAGCCAGTCATAGAATTCTTGGCAATTGTCCGTGGGGTCCCCTTCTCCGTAGGTAGCCATGCAGAAGATGGCAAGGGAGTTTTCAATATCTTTAAGCTGAGTTAGTTCCTCCATAGAACATTCTTCAGGATCGGCTACCATCCCCTTCATTCCGTACCGCTGGGCCTCCTTCGCTAAGCGCCCCGCAAACTCTTCCGCTGTCCCCGTTTGACTTCCATAAAATACTACAATATTTCTCCCCGACGTTTTCATCTTGGAAATAAAACTATTTTCTGACGGTCTGCTCTGGAATGTTGTGGGCCTGGAAATATTTCAGTCAATTAACTTTTATACTTTCATATTCATGCTACACATCATTATCGTAGCTAAAGCATAATTGACACTAAATGGTCCAAAATTTATTGTTAAACATATCTCAGAAATCTTTTTTATTCTTTTCCTTTTCCCCATATTTCCACATCCTTAATCCCAACCAAGAAATATCCTCCTTTAAAACGACAGGTTCAGCATATTTTCCGTCTAGGAAAACTGAAGGGCATTTAAAAGAGCAGAGGATACGACTGAAAACCAATGCCGAGTCATAAACAACTTTTTAAAACCTCTTGAATATTTATCTACAAACTATAAATATGAACGAAGCATCTTATTGAGACCATTTTAATTCCTCTCAACCTAACCGGCTCTATTCCTAAAGTCAGCCAATTCTGTACAGCTTTTTAGCTGTAATAGCCTTGTAACATTCCACAGGTTGTTGTATGAAGCCCTCTAATTCTAATTAACATCTTTATCCTACCACCGCCCCGTATGAAGCCTATAGGGTATATATTCCCATATATACCCTTCAACTTGACTTACCATTGTTAATTGTCATCAATTGAAACTAAAAATGATCGTACATCATCAAACCTCCATACTCTGTGTGCAATCTGCAATCTGTAACCTACAGCTCAACTCAAAGCTCAAGCTCAAACTCTCAAAGTGGCATAAAAAAAATGAGCGTATGAAGTCAAGAGAAGTGTGATTTAAATTGAAGGCCATCCAATGACGAATTATCCTCAAGTTATTACTTTTTACTCCTCACTTCTTTTGGCTTTGGAATGATTGGAATACATTTTTTCTATAATTTATAAAAACATCTCCTACCAAGTCATGAAGAAAACTTGTTTAAAACATTGCATAACTTACTGTATGGAATATGCAGGGGCCTGGGCTGCGGAGTCGGATGAGTTTGAACCATTTCGAATTTTGAGCCAGTACAACGCAGCTCCACCCAACACGACGAGTAAAAGGACATCAAAGAATCCAAAGCTGATGCCGAAGAGGACGAAGAAGGCTTCAGCGACTTCAACCTCCACCGTTTCACTTTCCGCACTCATCTTTCTAATTCCCAGAGGGTTGTACAATTACTTTTTTCCAAGTCTTCAACTATTTCTATTTCCAACTTGGCACAGGGAATATAGCTAAGACTAACCCCACCGAGTAGAGAAACTAAACTGAGGATTATTATTATAAATCTCACTATTAAATTCCCGTTCAAATTCTACCTTAAATCCCTTAAAACAAGCTTGATAGGTTGGAATTACTTGGAATCAGAAATTCTGAGTTATATAAAAAAAAAAAGAAATAAAGAATTAAAATATCGGCGAGAAAGCCCTGTCTGGTATTCTTATCTTTTTCCTACTGATGTGGGAGACTTTATGCAAAACCACAATTACAAAGACCAGAGATGTTTCAAAACTTCAATGTTCAAGAGACAGTGAGGCGGATGGAATAAGGAAATTCTGAATGTTTAGTTTAATAAATATCTTCTCCTCTCCCTCCAACAAGTTATGATGGTTAGCTAGATTGGTTATGCAATCCTGTCGGTTTTGAAAAGAAGATCGCTTTTAGCTGTTGAATGGACGGGATCAAAGGTCCGCTTTACAATATAGTTGGAATGGTTACTAGCTACGTGTGCAAGACAAGAGGAAAGAGATATGGCTCTTTGTACTAACTACCTCGTAACTACGTCCAACTCCTATGGGATGGGATGGACAGTAATTTCCTCAAGTCTGGCTGAGGAGGAATGAAATATTAAAATTCGAAATCTGGGAATTAAATTGAATTTCAATTTTTGAGCCGATGCAAATATTTTAATATTTTGTCTATCCTCGAAGAAGTCCAGGTGGTGGTGGTGGTGGTGGATTGCTTATATTAAATTGATTTACGTCTGCAGCACCACAAACTAACACCGCTGGTCCCGAGAAGAACTAGCTAATCCGTCTAATCTGAACCAAACTGAAGAAATCCAACTTTTCCAAGGAATAAAAAAATACTTGCTTCAAAGGACAAAAAATAAAGGGCAAGGTAAACTGGCTGGTGCTGCTGTTGCTTCTCCTGCTTCGTCTCCTCTGCTCTCTGAGGATTTAGGGTCTTCTTTACTGAGGTTGGAAATGTTGGTAGTGTTGGTAAAGCTAGTAGGTAATACTAGTAATGCTGGTGAAGGTAAAGCTTTACTATTTAATGAGTGCTGAACAGTCTTGGGTAAGTGTACCTATGGTTTTCCTTTGGGTTTTGCTAGGCCTTTTTTCTATAAAGTTAAACTAACCAGCCTTCTTGCCTTCCACACCAAAAGTGACTAAACTACTCGTGGCCGATGGACAAGGACTCGTCTACACTGGCTACGTGGAAATGAGGAGCGTGTGACGCTGAGGGCGACGATGGGGCTCACAGATTATTATGGACATGATATAAGGAGGAGGATGATGGTCACACGGACACGATGGACTTGTTTCAATTCTCAATATCAGTCGTAATCATATATTATTTTAACCAGGATAGTTTCCAATCTCCATGCTGCAGACACTACCTACCTATATCCACTAACAGAGATGATGACGATCAGGAGTGACAAAAAACGAAAGCCCTCCTCCTTTACTGTAATTTTCATATATGATAAAGTTATGGCATTTAAGCGTAGATTATTGAATGCAGAGGATTTAAGCTAGGACATTTTTGTTTACGAAGTCCAAGTCTAGGATGTTCTTCAATATCTGGCAAAGTTAAGTCAAGGCATGAATGGACTGGACTGGAAGCTGAGTAAATGGACCCTGTACTTATTTAAACAATTATCAAAAAACAAAACTCAGTTCTGGAGTGATAGCTGAACGTGTTTAATTATCCCTGTTAGTAAATGTTTATGAAATGCAATGTTGTGAATTCAGAATATAGGCCTTGGATTCTATGTTTTTCATTCCAAAAAAATCTCAGTAAAATCGTTATAAATAGTGACACGTTTGCCAATTTATTCTGTTTTTGATTCTGACTGGGGAATCTGAAACTTTTACGGTTAACTTTAGTTGACTTGAGCTTGAACAAGGAAAACATTTCCAACATATTATTTTCTAGGTTCATATGCTTCCCAGCATTCATTCATTGTCTACTTTTAAGAAAAATGCAGCTGGGCAATTCAAATTATATTTTGCAAATTTCCTTGAACTAGTTTACTTCTGTTTAGGTTCCTTGATTTTTTCAACTGGGAAAGGTTGTGGTTGAGTGCTTGGTACATTCGGAAATACACAGTGATAATTGTTCAAATAGAAATGCCAGGCTTGGTTTTAAAAGGTGCAGACGATTAGCAGTTCATATGGTCAACAATTGACCTTGTAATTTCTGGTCACTGTACTTCATTGAGGAGTCAGATATCACAATGATGTCAACATTCTTGTTTTGGTAGTTTCAATCTCCCAAAGTGTGGAAATGAAAATAGATCTGCGTGACCTAACGGATAAGTTACATTACATCATTAAGTCCACTACGAATATTGAATCCGATCCTTTTAAAAATCCTAAATACCCCAGGATGCGTGATGAGAAAAAGTTTGGTAGGAAAGAAGGGCTGGAAGTTAACATAACCCCTGAATTTCATAAAAAAGCAAAAACACTTACCTATCGTCATACCGAAATTCTCATCATATCTCCATCCATACATGCATGTTTGAAATAATGGTATCACAGAGTACATCCAAATGATATTTCATAACATCAATGCAAAAGCAAACTCAAGTGGCTCTTCTCCCACTATCATCTTTATCGTTAACAATGAATCAAGGTTACATGCGAAAGGCTTTCCCAATCCTAAAATCCCAATGCCATTGCCACTGCAAATTTCCCATTTAATTGAAATTACATCTAATTTTAATATCCTTCTGTGTTGTATGTTGAAGTTCAAGATGAGCCTTGTTCGCTTGCAATATACTTCATATGAAACAGACACTTTTTTGAACGAACTTTACAATGACTTGGCTTCTTTTCAATTATTTATACAAATATGACTCGTCGCAAAATATGGCCCTCGGGGATGAAGTTATAATTACAATTACTGCAGATCCGAAGAAAACAGGGAGATAAGATTTAAGACGGCTTCCATTTATTATTATTATTTTGAATTTATGATTTACAGAAACCTAGACTGCTCTTGAGCTGTTATTAAGCAAGATAACAAAAGACCAGGCTATTTTTAGTTACGTTATTCTTGTACTTGCAATGACTTGGGGTCCAGGCTTGATATGGTTAAAAATATAGAAGATATCATATTATTAACGACTCAATAAATAGTGGGGAGCCATTCTATTCAAGAAATTTCATTGCAAACATAACATCATTATATCGGTTTTGGTAACAAAGCAAGTTCTCTTTTGGAAACGGTTCAACCAAGATAAAGCCATCTCAAATTTAATTTTAAAATGGAATTGAATTTCGAGTTCGATTGCTTCTTTGCAAATATCCAGAGGATGTTCTAAACAAAATTAGCAAGATGAAATGCACTTCCAAGTTTTTACAAGTTGAATGACGTCGATGAGGTTAGATTACACAATTTACAAAACGAATGGCACTTTTCTCAAATACCTTCATAGGATTTATAGCACATATATACAATTGAAAGTGCTTTGTCTTTTCTCGTTTCTTATGTTGCTTAAATATTAAATATTTAACAGTATTTCAAAAATATTTAATAATATTTTATTACATTTAGGCCTACCCCCGCTACTTTATCACACTCGTTTTACAAAGGTTCATTTCATTATCGTTCACTTTCATAACTCCAACAAGGTTCGTGATCATAACTAACTTCATTCGTATTTCAGCATCATCGATGTACTGTTTTTAAGAAGATAAGTTCACAAGTACTTATTACTTTTAAAGCACATGAGGCCAGTTAGGGAGAGCTGAGAGCGACAGGACTTGAGGACATCATGTTAACTATTATTCGTATGCATGTATATAATATAGATGATCTTAATGGGATGTACTGTCCCTTCTGTACATTTGTTGACTGCATTTGGATTTAGAAAACCTGTCTCACATATTTGGACTTGGACTATGGAAATTAAATGCCACATCTATCACTCCATGCATGCATGGAGATTATGTTTAACAAATGACTAGAGGAATCCTTTCATCCTCAAGGGTCGCCGAGAATAAAAACACACACCACCAGACACGAGTGCAGTTCACGAAACACTTTACGTTAATCATTAATGGTTATGCTAATAGATGTAATAACAGCCAGCTTTGTTAACCGCTGTGTTGCAACATAATAACTTAATTGATCAGTTAAAAAAATACGGATACAGAGGAAGGTTTAACCTTTTGATGTTTGGGGGAAGAAATCTTTATATTAAAGCTTATAAAGTTTAATAGGTCTTTTCTCCTTCATTTGTAATTTCTATCTCATAGGCTCTGTTAATTGTTCTGAGAGACTTTGCGAAATAAACAGTACGGGAATGTCAGGAAAACGGAATTAATGATAATGATGTAATGTACAGTGCTACAGTAGGTTTGAGATGATTTCCCACGGCCAGAATTGTTTACCCTACTAACAAAAGCTATAATATTCATAACAATTTTATCCAGAAGCCACCGAGGATTTGTTCTGGAAGAACTAGCTACTGCGTGAGACTGAAGAGTTAATTCATTTTGCCTTCGAGGACTTTGAGTTCATCAAATTCTGAATTACGGCCAGAGTTGCTGAAACGGCCATACTTGATTTTATTGAGGATTACCCCTGTGTACTGAAATCACGTTAGATTAAAAGGGTATGTAACAGGTATGAGAAGGAAAGTACGTCATAAGCATGATGGTCGTTGGAATTCCTGAAGTCGGTTGTATTTATTCCCCTCACTACTTCTTGGGATATTATTTATTACTCTAGGTTATTAGTATGTACACGTGTAGTATACTGGGGTTATTAAAAGTCACAAGGTAGGAATTGTAATGATTGGAAGATTGGGATGACCCCAAGCTAATGAATCATCCAGAAAACTCTACGCCCTCCTTGTCCTTGTTATTTTTGGCTTTCTCCAATAAAAAAACCAGCCTTGCACACGGGACACTGGACTTTACAAATAATTATCGACTCAACTTGCTAACCTGTACATATTCAGAGCTATCAGGCAGAGATAACATTGTTTACAAGGACACTTAATTTTGACATCGGATGAAATCCAATCTGACTTTTTTTTACACTTTGTTACATTCACACCTGAAAACATGTCATGCTTTCACTCTCCGTTGAATCCATGGTACAAAATATATGCTTTATGCCCAATCCGGATGGTTCACATTTTCTTAACTCCCTCATATATCAAACAGTACTCGACTGCTTAAGTCGAAAGTTACTTTGTGACATTTCTGACTGTTCCCTGAAGAAGGTGTCGGAGAGACACGCTTGGAATAAAGTTATATGCACATCGAGATGAATACCGTAGAAAGTGGAATTACTCCTGCGAATGTTTTTGCTTAAGGGTTTTGATCGTGTGCCTGTCTGTGGTCAATAGTAATAAGTAATTGACAGACGTACTTGAACCCCTTGGGTTCAAGTAATTGGTGAGCGTTGCAACTCTTGTAAATGCAAGTGGTCAATGACGTCCTTGTGACCAGATGCAATGCGAGGATGGAATTGGTTTACAAATCATTACAGACATCCTTCTTAATTAATTAATCTATCGTCGTTACTTCTGTGTAGGAATGGGATTTATGGAGCATAAACAGCAAATGCTTGCGTCACAAACTCGTTATTATTAAAAGCATCAAACCGGTGGTGGTCGGTGGTGGTTTGTTGCTTAAAATATCCAATTGGCATTGAATGAAATTATTACATGCTCATTCATCCCAACGGATATAATGGAGTTAATGGAACGGTTTCAATGCAAATTAAACTTAATTTCCCTACAATAATGAATAATGATCCAGTAATGCTTATATCCAGTAATCCATCAGAATAAAACGAAATAGTAAGAAACCACTGACGTTTACAACGCACAAACTTGACGAAGGAAGAGAGGACAAATTATTTGGCAAAACAAAGTGTTCCTCTAGATGACATCTAGTATGTCGGTGGAGTAGGAAGGTTTTTCAAAGGTGGGTCATTTGTATACGCGAATGAGAGAAGAAACTAAGAAATTGGCAAGAAAATTACAGGAAGAACTATGTACAGTAGAGTTCTTACCTTTAAGTATGATTTGTAATTTGTAAATGAGTTTATTGCCTTTTAACCCTCTGGACACTACCGACCGACCATACGTCCTTCTTCAGTCCAGCCGATTCAAGAAGTCCGGCAGTTGGTCCAAGGTAGATTTATTCTTATTCAAGCCAGGCAGGGACATTGTCAACATTGTAAACATTGTACATTACATTAACTGTCAAATTACAATCTAAATCTGACATCCCCCCAGACGTTCGTATCATTCGGCTTGTGTAGTTTTCCTTGTCTGTCAACCTTGTCAACTGTCAGCATTGACCGTCGGCAGTCGAACGGTGAACGGTACAGAAACAGACTGAAGGCAGATTACAATTATGAATTAGGAAGTACACAATATGGAATATGAACAGTTAGTTATTAAGTCACTCCAGTGTTTGACCCCTTTATGGCTGATGTTCCTTTAAGGGTGGGTTGCCCTTCTTCATGAGTGGCGTGAACCTTTTACCTGGCACTTTGATCCTGGACTGGATTATTTGACAATTGAAGTAGTTAAGTAGTTGGTGGTAATTCAGGGCATAGGAATCTCAGAGAGGGAATCTCGTTCCGGGGGACCTAGGGCAGTATTGTATCATTGAAGTATCATTGTTCGCTGCTAGAGTTGTCTATTGTCGCACAAGAGTATTTTACATTGTGATCTGCTACACAGTCTGCGCTTCAAGAAGTTCCAATTGTTCCAAGCAATGTTTGAATGAATGGTAGGTTTCTTGTTCTTAATTTGAAAGGACAGCTTAATTATTCAATTGGAAGAATATGAATGAAAGGAGATTGTACAAGGCTGATAGACAATTTGTGTTCTTCCCCCCCCCCTCTCCCCCACCAAAATTTTCACGACTCGTAGTAATTATTTATCAATGAAACGAATTCAGACGAATTTTATGAATGAAGATTCATTCATAAATTTTCTGTTTCATTCATAAAAAATAATAATATGCTTACGTTAAGTTGGGGGCAACTGTCTAGGACGGAGGGGGCGGAAAACACAAATTGCCTAAAAACCTTGGAGATTGTATTTATGATGTTTTTATGTTTTATTTTTTTTTGCAGGGAAGAGGCAGTATTATCAACAGGAAGCTTTAACAATCAATAGGAGATTAGCAGCATGACGAGACTTGATGTTTGATGATCACAATTGCCTAGAATACCTCATTTGAAAACCTCAATAATAGCAACCTAGAGGATCTGCGTACTTATAACAATAACAATCATTGATCGAAGCCATTTTAGATACGTTGCAAAACAGTTCAAATTACATGCGACTGTTAAAAGGACTGATTCAACTGCTTAAAGTTTGCTCACAGTAAGTTTATTTTTCTCAACTGTTTTACTATTTTAGCTTGCATCCCAAAAATCCACTTGTACTGCGGAAACCCTATTAAATATTTTCCTTATGCTGTACGTGCGTATATTGTTATTGTATGTTTGTTACTTATGATTATTGCAGTGATCCTGTTTATTACGGGAAGAGATCGAAGGCGAACCAAGTCCATTGAGCAACCCGTTGGGTGAGACTTTTAAAACCCTTTTGACCAGACCATGGTGCCAGGGAGATGCCTTTTTTCAAGAAAAAACGAAATAAGGAAAGCTCCCAACCCATAGCAGCAACTAATGGTATTGCTGTTTCTGTTTACTGGTTTACTGTAGATGTTTATACAGCTTAATAATGCATGGAACAATTTCAGGAGTAAATTGCAAATGGTCATGTTGATTTGTAATGCAGGCTTGGTACAATCACATAAAGTCATCCTCCCACCGACCCCTCCTTTACAAAACTTCGTACCTCCTCCAGATGTGATTGCGGATGCACTTACGAAATCAAATCGCCGAAGTGCTTCCACAGTCAAAGAACTAGTGTCTTGGGCTAGGGATTACTTCTGTGCCTTTTTGAGGAATGAAGGGTTCGATGAGCTATTCACATTGTGGGAAAGGACACTTGAGTTTCTTGAAAGAAATGACACCGGTGCAAACGAAGACACGAAGTACGAAGAAGATGTACCTGCTTTTAAAGCTGTAGTTGAGAAGTCCTTGATAAATATAAATATGAATGCGGAACAGCTCAACGGCTCTGAGAACGCAAAAGACTGCCTTGATTGGATTAAGGACACTCACAATAAGCTTTATGAAACTTTGCAGGAACGGTAAGTCATCCATCTTATAGATGCAATAAAATGTCATTAACAGTTATTGTGCTAACAACAATTCTACTTCTGTCCAGATACTTGCCACGTTACTTAGAGAGTAAATTCCACGTTAAATGCCAAGTAGATGTATTCACAAATGGCGAAACGGTGTCGCTATACGACATTCTTTTAAATCAAACTGCGATGTTTTATTTTATGGAGGTATGTCTTACAAAAAAACACATTTCAAATTGTGGAGCAGATAGTTTTGAATTATTTCCCTTTATTGTAATTGACTTTACAGTATGTAGACCAAGAAGGCAAGCGTGAAGTATTGGAGTTCTGGTTAGTCTTAATTTTATCGTTACCTACTACTACACGTGTAGGTACCATGTTTGCCTGAATATTCATTTCATGTACAAATAACCTTCGACTTTGTGAATAAAATCTTAGGTTAGGAGCCACAAATTTCTCTGAACAATCGTACAACGGCCTAAATGGAACTGAGAGTACAATTGACTTCAAAACTGCCGAAAGTGATGCCATGGTGCTTTACGAGAAGTATTATTTTAATCTTTTCTATGTTTTGGTACTTTTCTTGGTTGCCAGAGATGAATAATATTATTATTCTGATTGTTTTAGGTACATATCTCTGCAAGCTTCGCATCCTCTTGGTCTTCGAGACGAAGTTCGGAGTGACGTAGAACGTTTAATTTGTTCAAAGGAAGAAATCATTAAGTGTTTCGGGAGTGCAATAATAGAAGCTTTCGCTTTCCTTCATGTTACCTGCCTGGACGGATTTATGAAGTCGTCCCTTTTCCTTACATTTTTGTCAGATTTGATCGGATCTCTCAGTTCATCGAAATCGCAACAAGCTTTAGGTATCTTTTCAGTTGATTGGGGATGAATGGCCTCAGTAACGTCAATGAATGAATTAGATCTTAAAATCTCTATTATTCTTCTTCCAGATTCGAGCAGCATTGGAAGTAGTAGCTCTGTCAAATCATTTGCACTTAGTGGTAGCTCTTCCCTTACCAGTCCCACTCCTCGTCAGAGAACGTAAGGGCTTATAGCTAACTTTTAGGTTCACGACTACCTCTAATTTACTGAAGTGGGATTTCATTTATAAATATTTTCAGGAAACTGAGTTTAGGAAGAGTGAACGCTTTAGGCAAATTTGAGGCAGACACAGACCTGGAACTACTTAAGCAGGGTAAATTCATAATCTTAATAATTTTTGTTTTCTAAAATAATCACAAATTGTTTCCTTAAATCACCAGAGTCAAGTATTGCGAAAACGGTGAAGAAATTCGTTAACTTTGATGAAAAAGAAAAGGCAAGAGAAAGTCTAGAATACAACAATTTATTTGTAATATATGCATTCGTTTTCTAATTGTATTTTAATAATTTTTACTGAAGGCAAAAGAGGAATTAGCGTGGCAAGTTGCAGCTATGATAGTCAATGAAGTTACAAGTGTTACAATGGGGCCGAACGAGCCGAAGATGATGCTACAATAAATAAAGCACGATCTGATCGGAATTTGCAATCTCAAAGCTTGAACGAACAACAAATATAATTCAATTAGAAAACAAAGGGGGATATATTTAATATTTAGAGTGTGCTACTCCAATTCATTTTTTCGCACAGAATGAACTATTTATACGAACCATTCATACGTAAACGTACGCATACGATATACGACTTTTGAGATGAAATTTCTGTGATTGATAATTTATCAAAATGCTGATTAGCTTTAGAGTTTTTTAACAAATAAATCTCCTCTACCGAATAATAGTCTTTGATTTTTGTTTTTTATTTAATTCATTCAATACATTTAACATTTTACTTCAAATTGAAGATTTTAGCAAACATGGAAACATTATTCGATTAAAAATAGCTAGATTCAATTCTACAGAACAAGCTTCTAAATTCTTTTCCATTGTCCTATTGTCTAAATCTTTCATATTACAGCAAGCTATCGTAATATAATTACTACAATCTTTTTTTGATAAGCTTTTCTAATTTCTTAATTCTACTTGACTCAACGCTACTTTCTGGAGAATCATGGTCTTGGAAAGGCCCTCCTCCAACAACCGATGTATATGCAGTCTTACTTTTAAAATAATCTAAAAATGGGCCTTGCTCTTGTCGTCTATATCCTTTCATGTCTAAAATTTTTGAAAATTCTGTGAAATCACAATCTGGAATTAATTTGGTCGCTTGGTCAACGAATGAAGATATTTGTTCGACGGGGGCCATTACAAGCTTTAGAACCATTTCAGTACGTCCCATTTCTCGAACAATCAGTTTGCTGTACCTAAAATTGTATTTTTAATTTTAAAAAAGCTAAATGACTTGCAGTTTTTAAGCATTTTTTAAAATAAAAAATTACTTGTCTGGTGGTTTCCTTTTCACTGTCAGAGCAATTGATGGTAAATCCAGCAATGCTGTTTTTAGGCTTTGGGTGTCCAAAAGTAATTGCTGTGCTCCTAGTTTGCTTATTCCTTTACATTTGAGCAAGGCTGAAATGTATTTACTCATGAACACTCTAAACGTCAAAAACAATAATTATAGGAAACGATGCCAATGCCATTATATTTAAAAACTATCAAACGTAAGTAAATTAATAAATTAGTCAATTACTTGGCGAATTGCTGACAAAATATGACAAAATATTTGCGAGAATTTGCGAGGAAGTCTCTTAACTGGGGTACCGTCGTTCTCCATTGGGAAACAATCGCCGAGACATATTGACTCTGATCTCCAACTGTATCCACCGCCTGCCAAGCCGTCTGTACCAAATAAATTATTTTTAGCTACTTAGACAAAGGGAATCCACATATGAATTATTTATATAAAGTACTAATTTCTTTGCTTACTTTACTCAAGGATGCCAGTAAAGGGTCACAGGCTGCATCTAGATCTTGAACCAACAGTGACACACATGTGTCAATGATTTCGATAAAACTGGATTTCTCCGTCTCCATATTTAATTTAGGAGACAGATTTCCGAGTTTTTCTTTCAACTTTTCCTCCAATTGCTGAGTTGTCTCGACGCAATATTCCGCCGTAGTTAGTATGCTGAGACAAATAATCAATGTATAAGGTAATCTAAATGCTACATCTTAATGTTACGGACTAGTCTGTAGGCCCAAGACTTACCAGGCCATCCTGTACAATTCGTGCCGAGAAAATCGAATGCTTTCCCCTTCTTTCAGCAAAGATTGAAAGTTCTGAATCAGGCCTGAAGTATTTAAGTCCCTTAACTCTCGCGTGATGTTGGAAACAGATGTCATAGACGCTGAGTTACTAACAATTCTATAAAGAAACAAAATACGTAAGTATTGGAAACGAACAAGTATGTCTCTAATTATTTTAAATCCGGTTGAAACTTTTTTACGCTTACTTTGGTAAATTAGAATGCAGAATTTTAGTGCAGTAGTCGCGAAGACGTTTGATGAATACGAATCCTAAATTTAGTAATGGCTCTCCACAACTCAGTTGGGTGCATTGGACTAAGCACTTTTTGTAGAAGACAAACCTGTAATATTAAAAAAAAATGTATAATGTGAAAAGAATTTAAAGATTCATCTGGTCCATAAAACAATAGCAGTTAGTTCTTCTTACAAATCAGCACAATTTGCAAGTACTACACCATTAGCATCTGGGGACTGCGGTAACGGAAACCCATTCATTTTCAATTCTGCTACAAACTTGTCGATCAGTTCTACCAAATTCCTAAAAAAAGTATGCTTAAATCAGACATTTTCCAAATAGAATATGAGAAATTGTTTAAAATAGAGCATACTTGTCCTGGCTCTCCACGTAGATGTACAGGAAAGGATCAAAACATTGAGTGATAATTCGGTTAAACTTGTTTGGAATGACTTTTACCGGGGGCGCAGCCTCTTTGCTAGAGAGGAATGGATTTTTTTCATCTTCCTCCGACAAATGGGACAAAAACGGATTTGTAGCGTCTAGGTTGTCTTCAATGACGTTGCCACCGAATCGCAAAAACAGGAGATTCTCAAATGCACATGTTTTCTGTATTGCACTTAATAGAAGTTTTACATCTATCTCATGCCTTCTCTTGCCCATTACTTTCGCCAAGTCCTGACGGGTCTGATGACAAAACTGGGTGGCGATTCTTTGCGAAACATCCCAGTGGGACGGAAATATTGACCCATATCTTTCTTCGAATTGAATCAGATGTTTTTTGAGCCATGCATACCTTTTTTCAATCTATTAAGTAAAGTCAATAATCAAATTGAATTCTTTGCTTGATGAAACCATTTAAAATATCTCATGGTTCAGTACCTTGTCCAGCCAAGCCAAGTCCTCATTCTCATCAAACAAAACCCCATACTCCTTTAATTGAAGGGATACAAACCATTGAAGTAAATCATGCTTGACATGAGGTTCTAGAACATCCAGCACTAGGCATGCTTCACTCATCTGCTTGACATGCAAACTTCCTGATGATGATGAAAATGATTCTCGGAATTCTAAGCTAATTTGATCTCCGAGCTCTTTTTTGATGTCTTTAACCTAATTTTGAACAATAATAAAACTATTACGTTTAAATCCACCTGGATTCATACCTCTAATTTCCAATTATTTGAAAAATTAACCTTTTGAGCAAGCTGTGATATCTGTGGAATGCTATGGTAGTTATCAAAATGTTCTACGACATTCGCAACACCCTGAAGAAGGTTAGCCACGTCCCCATACTGCCTAGTCTTCACCAACGTTCTAGAGACCAAAAATACATCAATTAATAACATTACCTCTAATGCTCTGTAAACAACAATAAGCTCTCATACAGTAAAGTATCAACTCCAGACACGAGCATGTTAAGATGATTCAGAGTTGTAATGGCAGAGGTCAGATTCCTTTTCGCGGTGTCCAACTGCCTGATATCCCTCGTCATGTCTCTTACAGCGGCTTCGCTCTGCTCAGCCCGTCCCTTCATATCCAGTACTTTCGTGACCAATGCCTCAATAGAAGCTTGAGCTCTAGCCAAAGCCGTGACACCATTCTGCCCTCCTTTCCCTGTCTGTTGACGAACGAATCCTCTTATCCCTTGGTCGACGTAAACTATCTGCTCTTCCACTGACTGAATTACGTCATGGAGTGTTGAGAGGGACTGCTCGGTTGGAAAGAGCGAGTTAATATGCTTTACGACATCAAAGTCAGGCTGGTCTAGTGGGTCATCACTCGGCAGAACCTTAATAATTATACACAATCAATATGTTTTGAGGTTAGATATCAAACACGTATCTTATTCACTCCAAAATCCAACGTCATGCTCTCCAATTCTCCTTTTACCTGTTCAATCGCCTTTAGGACTTCCGGTGGAAGCTGTGTTATCTCAGTGTACCCTTCATCTTCTGCCCACATCACTCCTCCCTCACACCGTTACTCTTCCTACTTCAAACCGTCGTTGGTCTTCAAACTTACAATTTCTCGACGCCTATATTCAATCCAACAAGCATAATAATAAGCTGAAATAAATTCATATTAAACGCATCAATAACAAATACAAATCCCAAACGTAATTTGAATGCAAAACAAAAACCGACCGTTCTATCCCGTTTTTTTTACCTCGTTGTCTTTCAAATGTCTAAAATTTTGCAGCAGCCTGCAGCTGTCCTTTCACCGTTTTTGGGACGGAAACAAGGTAAACAACTCTAGACACACCTCAAGGACTCCAAGCCGACCTGTTTCAACTCATAACCTTTCCAAGGGGTGCTTAATATGTAACAGCAGATTAACTTTTAAGTTTGAAACAGAATCAAAACCTAAGAACAAAGAACTGGAAGTTGTGAATTGTAAATTGACTAAATTGAATATGTGAGCCAAAGTATGAGAAAGTATGGGTTCAAAACGAGACCTGGAAGCCCGCGAGGTACATGCAGATTTTGATGGCCCCCCCATAGAAAGTGTCGGAGTGCCCCCAAGCGTCCAACTATACGTAGAATTTGGAGCCGGGTAGCTAAATAAAGCATCATATATTCATAGCATCCTAGTTTCTTAAAACCGGAGTTGCTGGAGCTGTAATTAGAATGTGAAAATGTACAAATGAAATTAAAAACTGCTGGAGAATGAGGGGATGAAAGTGGTAGTGCGGGTTAGGTTGATGGAACTGAGGCAGTCATGTCATCTCTGGCCAGAGGAAGGGAGACGACGGTGGAGGTTCGGATGATCCGGGTGTCAGAAGACGTAGGGCATAGGAAGGATAGGACAAGCTGGCAAGGAGGCAGGATAGCTGCAGCAGGCTGGCTGGATAGGTTTAGGTTGGTATGTATTGGTTTAGTGTAGTGTGGGTCTCCTCAAAGGAAGCACTCACCACCACCAACCAAAAGGAAGAAAAAGCTTTGGCATTTCAATTCCTAATTTAAAAACAGACTTCGTCAAAAGGACTAACTGGGAGGGTGATCAGTAGGTCAAGGAAAGCAATGTCTGGAGCAAGGTAGGGGAGGACCACTTTCTGGGGGTCAAGTCCAGCCTCCGCTTTACATATGCATGATTGATTGATGTGACGTCGGCCAATGTTGAACTTGAATCTCTTCTTCCTCAATAATAATAACAAACAATGTGCTGACTTTTCTTTTTAGGGACTTTGGTGGGCCTCCTCGTCAAAGGAATAATTATGGTGGAGGTGGTGGTCGAAACATCGAGTCCCGACAAGCCCCCTTTGTAGCCTACGTAGGAAATCTCCCCACCAAGGTCGTCCAAGGGGACATTGACAGACTTTTCTCCGGCCTCAAAGTACGTCCCTCTTTCAAACCTTTACCTACGAGTGGTTAAAAAGAGGCATAGTGACTTCCTGCATTTACCTGCTGGCTCAAAGCTAGAGTAGTGACTGGTAGAGGAGTTGATATGGTCAGACTGGATTAAGGCTGTGAGCCTGCGGGGGGATACCGGCGTTAAGCCGGTGAGAGATAGACCGATCGGTAGGAGTGAGTTTGTTGGAATGGTCGACAAGATTTGAAAATGTGTTGGTAGACTAGTAAAGGTAGCTTAGTTGACGTCCGGTCAAAAGGATGAGGATTTCGATAGGGGGAACATGGTTGTTTTTCGACGGTTGTCAAAAGACTTGGAGAAGAAAATGAAGTTACAAAGGATTTTACGCAACCGTGTTTGATTGGGGATGAATTGAAGTACCTAATTACTACATGTTTGTTTGCTGTTGTTTACAGACACGTTCGATCCGATTGGTATATGACAAGGAAACTGAGAGATTTAAAGGTTTTTGTTACGTGGAATTCGATGACAATGAAACATTAGACAAGGCTTTACAGTATGACGGCTCTATTATTGATGGACAAACAATTAAAGTAAGACGAACTGTTTATAGTAGCAGTGAGATCAGATAACCATGGTAGTAGTCGTGTTAGTAAATCATGTTTGTTGCAGGTGGACGTAGCAGAAGGTAGAAAAGGAGACAGGGGGGGACAAAACCAAGATAGGTATAGAGGGAGAGGAGGCGGTGGTGGGATGCCACGAGGAACTGGTCCAGCCTTTAACCATGGGGGTGGTGGTGGTGGGTACAACAGGGGCGGTTATCAAAATCAAGGTGGTCAAATGCACGATGATCAGTATGGTTACAATAACTCCAGGGGTTACAGGGGTGGAGGTGGGGGTGCGGGATATGGGACCAGAGGTATTGGTCGAGGAGGGAATAGTTATGGTGGCCCTAATGACAGAATAGGAAGATCGTTTGATGATTCCCGAGGAGGGGGAGGAGTTGGTGGTGGTGGCTTCCCAGCTCCTCGCCCTCGACGTGACTCAGAGAGGTCAAGGACGTCAGTCTCTGAGGACTTCAAAGAACCCACGGCGGGTATGTTGCATTTTTATGCCAAGGTTCCAATCCTTATTTTTGAATGGTACTAATCCTAGATTTAATTATAGAGGAGCTCGCTGCTCGTCCAAAGCTAAAACTACTTCCCAGGTCGGTTCCAGAACCTATAAATGCTGTCGCAGCATCAAGGTATGAGTGGAGACCCCGACTAAAAAGTTCACTACCTGTCTTCAAACTAAAGATACATACAACTGCACAACTTTAATTTGTTCCCTGTTGATTTTTGCAGCCAGAGCTCATCCATATTTGGGGGAGCTAGGCCCCGAGAAGAAAATTTACAAAAGAAAGGCGACGAAACTGTGGTGGCAGTAGTAACAGTTGCTGCAACCGATCGTCAGGACTAGCACCTGCTGTCGGTGTTCATACTATCTCCCGTTAAATATTAGCCATCCCTTTTCTATAACTAGAATTATGAGTATAACCTCAGGACTGGGTGAGTGGCGAGTGGTTGTTTTTTGTCGTACTGTTAGACAAATTATCACAAGATTATTGTACATCACATAGGTATATGAATATAATTACGTATGAAAAGTTGTGTAAGTGTAGGCTTTTTGATGCTAGTATGACTTGTATATTGTTCTATTAGGCTAAGCGTTTTGTTCCAGTTATGAACTAACGATAAGTTAAGTTACTATGAGTAGGCTAGGTTCTAGATATATATTATTACGATAATATGTAAAATACAATACAAAAATTGCAACTCTATTTAATTTTCCTACTACATCGGTATACCTAAATCGCTTACAACAATGCAGCCGTGAGAAGACGGAATTGATTGAGCAAGTGGTTTTCTGCAACTGAGGTTCAGAAACGAAAACGAGTGGCCATTTCTATCAGGGAAATCGAAATCTTTATTTCTAAAACAAAGTTTTCATATATATACTCTGACTTACTCAATACTGTGTGTGTGGAAACATTAATACAACTCCAGGGAATTTTTCAATGTGTGATGAGTGTTACCGTTACCGATTTTGTTACTTTTGACGAGTTGTGTCTCCCCTGTTTCACATTTATGCATTTTCGGCAGCTTGACTTGACTTGTTAACTAAATTTGCAAGAAAGCCCGATTTCACGGCCAGTTCCCCTATATCGCTGACCCACTCGGGCCCGGTCTACAAACAAAATGTTAGTTGCTTCTGGGTGAGGTATAATAGTTACAAACATTTACATTTGCATGAAACAGACTGTTGTAATTTCAAAATAAATGTTAAATAGTTTAAATTTAGTGTCAATCTGCATGACATGATTACTCATTTGTTTTTGCTTAGCCGTAGAATCAGGATCTGTTATTATATGTACAACATTTAAAGACCTTATTGTTATTTATTAACCTACAGATTCGTAATCTCCTCCCAAGATATGTACTGGGTTATGTACTGCATGCCGCATGACGACTTTAGAATTGTGTTCGTACTCAACTGATCGATGCATGGCAATATTGGGCAACCTCTCAAACTGTTGTACAAGCAAAACGTATATATATAGCTAAACAACTTAAAAGTGTCAAACGGGAGAAATTCTTATTAGAAACTCTTGGCTTCAATGCCAGGCTTTTTAAAAAAACCAGAAAGAATGCAATTTCAAGAATATCTAAGTTAGGAAAGTTTAAGTTATTTATCGTGGACTGTTAAAATCCTCTGCTTGCTGGTATTTCAATAATTAATATATTAGTTAGTTAGAAGTACCTAGTTTGGTTTCAGGTACCAGTTTGTGGTTGTATTTTAGAAATGAGTGTTATTTTGATATCCACTTTGTGCGAGACGAATAGCTCACCACCGGTGGTTGCATGCGAAAATGGTTGAAACTGTAACATGAGATTTCATGCAAAAAATATGTATGTAAAAGAAATACCAGAAATCCTTCTTTAAAAGACTAGTCTCAAACAGCTATATTTTCTGTCTTAACTTGTTTTTTCTACAAAATGAGCACTCCGACGCGTCATTGGATACCATTTAATGAGTACAATAATATCATTTGTAAACCAAATCCAAACTTACTTGGTTTATCAATCAATGGAAGGAGTTAGAAACTTAATTTCATTGCAATTATGTCATCCCTATATACGTTCTTCATTTTATGTGTCGAATGGGATATCTACACAACAAACGGAAGTGCTACATTATAAGCAAAGCAAACAACATTGGAAGAATTAATTCTGTGTAATAGACTCGCTACTAACGTCTGAGCCTTTTCCATGATTTTCAAAGACGAGGAAGAACAAAAGGATACGCTTTTCAAATAAAGATTGATGCGTACCAGATTTTTGCATACATTTCCCGTCGTAAATTTGGGGCATACAAACACTCATTAATTTCGTTGCTTCGTGAGTATGAGTTTCTGGTTCTATAAGTAAGATGTAAACAAGTCTCTGTGAGCTTTACAATACCGTCGTTATTAATCTTCTCATTTTTGACCTTTTCATTTGAGTTTCTAACGTTTCAGTCTACGTATTCCCTACACTTCAAAAACAATCGAAAAAGTCACAACTACACTTTAAAAAATACACAGAAACATTAAATGACAATGCATAGACAATTCTGCAGATTTCTGTCTGTTGCATCGAAGTACATTGCTCTTAAACATGATTTTGGATAACTGATACTGACTTTTTTTTTCATACAGCTTTTCTTACGCAATATGAGGAAATTTCCTTCACAGGTCGCTGACTCGGCTGAGTGTACGTAGAAGTTACTAAAAGGAGATCATCTGCAAAATCCAGATGCATTTCTGTATTCCTGATAAAATCGATTTTAATTTTTTTCGTATTCCTCTCATCTAAATCTAGATAGTTTGTCAATTTAACTGACACAAAGGAACGCCTCGGAATACAACAAGGATTAGAGATGTATATAACAATAGTCAATCGCTGAATCCGGATCCATTTACTCGGCCCATTGATCCATTGTCTGTAAAGCGTTACTCTGCTGTCGGTCTAGGGTGTCTTGTAGCCTTGTGTACTTGAGGAAGGAAATGATATGCATACTTTCCCTGCCCTATAGATACAGAAGCCATGCTCTGGGATCTTCTGTTGAGTATTTGGGGAGTGAAAGCATTCGGAAACTGGTTTTTTCTTTTGTTATTTCCATGAGAAAAAAGTAGGCATTATTATTATTCGTTGAAAACGATCGATACATGTTGCTGTGGGATGTATCTCCCATATTCTCCTCATGCATGGCTGGGTTTGCGGAAAAAGTTGGCTTGAAAAGGCGAGGAGAAAGTCAAGTGAAAGTGCTTTGCTGGGGATGAGAGAAAATGCTCTTAAAGGCTTGTGAGAGGAAGAGAACTTTCTCCGCCTTGGCTGCATAGAAGCCAAGACAGGAGACCAGGTTGCTTTCCATCTATTGATCCTATCTTTGTTCCCACACATCCGTCCCTGCCACTTCAACCAGATCGTTAAACCTAAGGATCCAGAGGACAGGAACACGTATCCTTCATCCAACCTACCACCTGTGACTTTCTCTCAGTCCTCAAAATACATCCGAACCATAATATTCACCACAGTCACCCAAGACAGTCTGATCCCACGGATCCTTACATATTAGTTCTACCTTGGAGAACTCACGACAACAACAACAATAACAAGACAGATCAACAGATTATTCTGGAAACGCTGCTTTCCTTTCTATTTATGAATAAGGAGTACCCCATACATTTCCTGTGTATTGACAGGATATTTGCATTTCGGAACATTGTGGGGACATTTGATTGGAAGTTGAGATTGGAATTTCCAACGCCTAGTAGATTACTAGATACTGCAGGGATTCTAAATTTCCTTTAACAACGGAGGCAATTACTGACGTGTCGAAGTTCATATTGATTAACCGTTGCTGGAATTGTGTCTGAATAAAAACTCCTTGCATCATATCATAAGTATCACGTAGAAGGTACGGATGCATGCATCATATGATTTGATGGGTTTTAGCTGTAGTTAGTGCCGATCTGTAATGTTTACTTAATAGATTCCTGATAATGTTTACAAGTAACTTGATTGCATTTCGGAGTAGCTGTTGATAACCTGCTGGGATTATACGTAGCAGAGTATTGTTAATTTCAGGAAAGCTTTATCATACCACTTCGGCTGAGGCAGCTATGTGATGAGTGACTACAGAGAGAAAATTAGACAACCACTTTTTAATATCCGAAGGTGGATTTCCGACTTCAATTTGGTAATTAAACTTATTTCGAATTCAATTTAATTGTATACTTTTATAAGCTTTGGTCTTTTGTGCTTGTGCCATGTAATTTCATGAGATTCCTCCATTGCATCCTCTCTGGACTTGCATACAATACGTTTCAGTAATAAGCTTGTCTCTTACAGTAATCTCTTGAAAGAAATTTGAAATTGGAACTCAAACACCTTATGCACATGTAAATTAGTTCCAAATTTATTTTGGCTTAAATTAACAATTGGTTATCCAGGGAAATTCACCATCGACATCTACAGCCGGTCTGCAAACAGAAGAGGGTCGTCCACCCGTTCTTGTACAAAACGCAGAGCTAGAAAACTTAGTCAAAGTTGACTCCGATATTGAACCGTCATCAAGTAATTCAAATATAACTCCAGCGAGAATGACAGACGAAAATTTCCCCTCTGAAGTAGGAACGATGAAACAGTCATTGGATTCAATTAAAGTTTGCTCAAATACAAATATTACGAAAACTCAAATGAAAGGTATTTCCTCAATTTACGCTTTTATACTACACCTAAGTTCGCATGAGTGGGACACGTTGCTGTCCTAAAATTTTGTCCCACTTAAGCGAACTCCCACTTAAGCG